>WOGP01007426.1:0-11766 GCA_015342065.1 Leptinotarsa undecemlineata
AGTCTATAGCTAGAAAGTGAATTGTGCAGATTAACAAACAGTAAAGATAAATTACTTGTTGCTAAGTGGTGAATATAAATAGTTGTATTAGTGAAATATTGTTAAAATAAATTAGTTTAGGACAGTTAATTCTTTAATTTGTTACAGTAACTAACTTGTTTTCGATTTAGAAAAACAGTAATTATACAATTCTGTAATTATTAAATATTTCTTCTCCCATTATATATTACTCGCTTTCATTGTCTGAAAGCACCAACTTTTTGAGATTGATATCAATGAAAACTTATATTTTGAAGCATATTATGTGATGGACTCACTTGGTATTTCCTCCTAATTGGTGCCCAAATTGACTCCCATACTTCTTCTTCAAAAACTGGGGAATCTGCTGACTTCTAAAAATGAAAATATAGAGCAATCAGTACCCTAATTTACCAGTTGATATAGATGAAAGCAAATAGTACTTCGTTAATTTTTCCAAATATTTTCAGATTTAAGACAATAATATGTGAGCAACAGTTTATCTAAACTGAAAGTGGAACTTCAAAAATCATTTTTGTTTAGTATAACTATCTAGAATATATTACATAAAATGCATACCTCTCTCAAAAGAGGAGTTTCTAAACAACAGAAAGAAAATTATTATGGATTGATTCTACACCAGAAGTTCCAGGTCTTTCTTTCGGTAAAAGAAGTTCATTTCCAAAGCTACCCAAATGAAAGAGTGCACCTTTAACTATCGGCCGTACGGTCAATAAGGAGTATTGTCTTAAAGTTAGGCGTCGCTTGCGAGAAGCAATATGAAAAAAACTTTCGGTATTGTGGAAAAATGATTCATGACTTTTGGATGACACTTATGCACTTGCTTACTCGTCATTGCTTGTTCATAATTTTTTGGCCAAAAACAACACCGTGAACATGCCTCAGCCACCATATTCACCGGATTTGACCTCCTACGTAAAACACAGCAATCTGATTTAAAAAGTTTGAACAAAAAATAGTTCGAAAGGCATGAGACTGTATTAAGAACATTTGATATTCTTTTATGTTATTATTTTTTAAACTTATTAAAGACTGCCGATCTTCTTCAACTTCCTGTAATTTGGATTTGTAATTTTATTGTGAAACACAGTTCAAATCCATGCCTTTACATATCTGCCGTAACTTCTAAACGAATTGTTCGGTTCGAATTATTCAAAAAGCAATTAATATGTTTCCAATCAACGTTGATTATGGAAGTATTCAGTGGGATAAGGATCAATACGAATGTCATCATCTTTCGATTATACCTGTATTTTGTTGGAATAATTCAATCAAAAAGCGGTTATTGTAACTCAGTTATGAGAGTATGGCGTCTCTCTCTCTCTCTCTCTCTTCTGTAATGGCCGCTGCTTCCTATTCAGGCGCAATTGGGGCCAGCTCAATACGGGGGGTTGTCCTTGTCTGGGTTAGCACCCATTGACAACCCTTATATTTAGTTCTAATTCAAACTTGTACTACACTTAATTAAATTTTGCAGGCACGTTAAATAACGGCGGACAACACAAAACACATTAAAACTTAGCCCCGATGCAACACGTGGTATCCACGTACCATCTATGTGGACGAACTATACGTCGGTCCACTACCAATGCTACACCGGAACTCCCGAGAGTATGGCGTCTTCCTGGACTTTTTTATTAGTAATGGTGAGTACTAGAATAATGACTTTCGTAGGCGTACCTTTGATAATTTGGCTATTATTGTAATTTTCGTAGAAATCTCTATTTTATTTGAAAATGAAATACAGCCCGTGTTACTCGCTGTAGTTGGAAAATCTTTCCATTTTCCAGAAATTGAAATGTTCAATAGATCCCCAGATTGATAAAATACTTTTTTCAGAGCGAAAGTTGAAATTTTGGTACAGTTGGTACACTTGTTTTTTCAATATTGGTGATTTTTTCTCCATATCGATGGAATGACGAAAAAATTGAAGGCTAGGCCACTGAACCAGAATTTTACAGTGAAAAAACTGACAGCCATGACAATCACATCAAGGCGTCATTATTCTTGAAGCATACGTGGCTCTCAGAATCTAATTATCTATCATTTCCTATCTATCACTGTCGCTGTCCTAATCAAAATGAACCGATAGAATCAAATATTCTTCGGTTCATTTTGATTAGGAACTGTTGGAACCTGAGATACTAAAGACGATGAATAATTTAATAAATAAATAATCGAGTGGGTTTGATGATATAACAGTGAAAGCTCTGAAATAATTCATCCCAACAATATCGGGCATTCTAGTGAAGGTCATAAATAAATCAATATTTGAGGGAGTTTTTCCTGAAGTCTGGAAAACTGCAAAGGTTATACCAATACATAAAAAAGGTTCCCAAGTAGATATTGATAACTATCGCCAAATTTCATTATTAAGTGTACCAAAACTACTAGAAAAAATTGTTACAAATAGAATTGTTCTATTCCTTGAAGAATACATAATCTTATCTGATCAGCAACATGGCTTTAGATCAACAGCTATTGCAGGTGAATTTTAGTTCATTTACAATAACATTGATAAGGGAAAGTGTGTAGTCTCAATCTTATTTGATCTAGCGAAAGACTTAGATTCAGTAAGAAATGAAATTATGATCAGTAAATTGTACATTGGTACCAAAGGATTCTTACTTGAATGGATTAAATCATTCTTATCTGACAGAAAAAAGGTTGTGACTCTGAATAACACTGCATGACATATTCAAGATTTTATGCTTGGTGTACCAAAAGGTTCGATATTAGAACCACTGCTGTTTTCAATCTATATAAATGATCTCCCGAAATATATCAAACATGGTTTTCGCATGGTTTTCGTTTTTTTAATATTCGCAGATGACACTACCATATCAGTGTCTGGTAATACAATAGATGAGTTAGAATTCAATATAAACTCATTCATGGACGCTATGGTGTCTTGGTGTGACAGAAACCAACTGAAACTGAATGCAAATGTGATAATTCACTTGGGTTTCTCCTTGAGAAATACATTAAATCCTAATAACGTTCAACTATCTGATGCAGCCAAACTCCTACGTATGTACTTAGATAAAACCTTGTCTTGGGAGCCTCACATTTATTATGTGTGTAAAAAATTGAACCAGGCAATATTTTCAATACGCCAGCTCAAAGAGTTGCTTAACTTAGATGGTATCAAGATGGTCTATTATTCTTTGGCCTATTCTCACATGGCTCAAAATATACTAATGTGGGTAATTCTACTGGCGCAAGACGTGTATTTATTCTACAAGAAAGAATCATAAGAATCATATTTAACATTACACCGAGATCTAGCTGTAGAGCTTTATTTTCAAAATATAAAATATTAACTTTACCCTGTATCTATATTTATAAAGCTCTGCTACATGTGAGATAAAACATAGTTCATTTCAATCACGAGTCAATCAGTCATAATTATGCAACACGAACTAAACTGAACACTTGACCATCCCAAAGCACAAAACTTCAACATTCAATAAATCTCTTAAGGTATAACGGCATCCTACTTTATAATTTATTGCCACAGGATGTCAAGGACTTACACTTAGTGAGTTTTAAGAACCATATCAAAGAATTATTGAAGAACGGAGGTTAATATAGCTTAGATGAGTTTCTGCAGAGGGATGTCTTGATATAACTTGTTCTCACCGCTTTTCCTTCTTATTTTTATGTTGAACCTTCTAATTGTATATAATTATATTATGTTGTTTTATAATAATTTGTCTATGATTTTAAAATTTGCATCAGTATGTCACTTGTGTTTTGTATAGTGCCTGTTTTATTTGATAGGTATATGTTTATTTATTTATATTTATATAGTTATTTATTGTTATTTTTATTATTGACATGTATACTATCATAATGGTCTGAAAGATGAATAAATTCAACAACAACAATATTCAAATACGATTGTGACTCAGTATTAAAAATCTGCATGAAATGTATAGGTTTGATTTAATATTATGATTATGAAAGTGACAAGATCCTGAATCTACAAAACATTCTTCAACAAAAACATAGTTTTCATCAATGAAATTTTGATGTCATGAGGTGTAAGTTTTGATAAACTTGAAGCTCTCATATCCCGAACGCCGAATGAAGCAGGCAGAAAATATACAAAGAAGTGTTGACTGATTTTTGGAGAATTAAACATTTATATTTTGAAAAGGTTAAGGTTTTGCTTTTTTTCGATAACACACATAACAGGTTAACACAAATGGACAGGGCGCTTTCACAATTGGCTTTATTTTCAAGTAGTTTTCATTATATATCCAAACACGCGAGGAAATAAGAATAAAATAGCAGGCGCATTATATCATTTACCAGTCATTCCACAACTGAAAATCATTTGTGATAACAATTTCATAATTTCATTATTTTAATGAAATTTTTATGAAATGAATACGATATTCATGAGTTCTGATAAAATCAGAATAGAAGTAATAGTTCATATATTTCTTGAGTAAAGTATATTGATGCATATTGAATCCTTGGCTTAAAGCAGTAACACTTTGATATAAAAGCGTCCTTATTTCAGGAGTGAGTACTGAAAATGAATCTTCAGTATGAACTTACTGTAAAAGTTAGTTTAGTAAAATTGATGATCAGTTAGTGTTGCGAAATATTTAGGCTACTTACTCTGATAAATGATAACTTAAAAACTGTAGTATTACTAGGGACCACAATATAAAATGTGTCCCCATTGCGACCAACACTTTGCGAGACCTAAAGTCAACTGATTCAAACCTGAAATAATGATCGTAGAGTCGTTTAAAAAATAAACCCTTATCTCAGTGGTTACGAGTGCAAGAATGTTATTCAAGATAAATTGTTTTCAGCTAAACGGATGCAGATATGTACCTACTGAAAATGAAATTAGAGTTTTGCTACATGGAATTGTTGATAATATTTTTATCAAAGCATATATCTAATTAGGCCCCGGTATAATATAATGAATTCAATTAACAGTCAGTCACATTTTGGTTCCCGATGTCTTTATGTTTCCATACCTCTGAACGAGAACAAAATGATGATATTTTCCCTTTCCGAATATTGTTGTTTTGTCTTGTGTTCTGAAAAAGTTACGAATATTACGATTATTGAAGGAATTATTATTATTATTAAGCTGGCCAAGCAGTGAACCCTAACCTATGATACATTATTATTATTATCGTCACCGATTGGAAAATGTTGTATCGAGATATTGCCAGGCATTAACTTGGTAATGTGGTAGTGCTCCATCCTGCTGAAGTCAAATCGTATTCACTGGAACTTGAGAGTTGCCCTGATCCAGGATATAAATTTGCTAAACTTGGCATTACATCATTTTGAAGTAGCGCCAAATAATTATCGTCATTCAAGTTGCCCTCAATGAAAAAGGGACGAATGATTATGGTTTCCTGCAATCCCTACCCAAACATTAACCTTTTGAGAGTATTGCGTGTGTTCTTTTCTCATCGAGTGAGGAGTTTCCATTGACCAGTAGCGGTAATTTTGCCGATTAGCGTTACCGTTGAAAGACAAAGTATACTCATCAGAAAACATAAGGTCTTCTAATTGGATGATATTGTTATCCAACATGTCCATCATTTGCTCACAGAAATAAGTTATTCTATCAAAATCGTCTTCCATGAGATCCTGAGAAGGTATCTTTTTATAGGGATGCATTTTATTTTCTTTCAATATGTTTACTATCGATGTATGGCTAACATTGAATGTAGTGGATGCCTGTATACTTGATGTATGTGGGTTTCATCGCATTGGCAGCTGCTTTTTTATCTGCCCCACATAACCAAACCACATAACTCCACATAACCCGAAACTGCTTCTCCATCTTGCTAATTGTTTCTTGAGATATAGGCGGTAAATTGTGAAATGTCTCATAAAATAGGTGAGCTACTTCCTACAGTGTTCAGATTTTATCTCCATAACCGATCAATCATGAAATTGTTATTTTATGTATTTCCGGTAATCTGACAATTGGTCAGACTTGCAGTTGACGAATTTTACACTCAAATTAAAATACTGACAACTAATGTTGTAACATACGAAACAAGTTAACAAGGCATTTCAAACTAACATTGCCACGGAAATTATTTACAGTTTTTTAAAGGGTACCATCTAAAAAGAACATTACTATGGTTTTTGCTTACTTTCTCATTATTAATACCTTAAGATGAAATAAGTTTTGAGTATATTGCAAAAAGTTTTGAGTGTATTTTATCAAATTTTGGTAACCACGTGATTTCAATTAATTTTATCTTAATTGTTGCAATAACATTTTTGAATAGAGAATGAAGTGACCTTTCAAACGATATATCACAAGCCAATA
Source organism: Leptinotarsa undecemlineata (assembly GCA_015342065.1). Taxonomy (NCBI): domain Eukaryota; kingdom Metazoa; phylum Arthropoda; class Insecta; order Coleoptera; family Chrysomelidae; genus Leptinotarsa; species Leptinotarsa undecemlineata. Next base: position 6,365 of record WOGP01007426.1, read on the forward strand.
CTTCCCATTTAAAAAATTGGGGGTTGTACCTGTCTTTCGACGAGGGGTTAAAAGTAGGGATAGCATTTTTCCGTTGAAGTATGTCAAATTATAATTCAAATTTGACGTGTTTCGGGATTTTGTTGAAATATATACCGTAACCAAAATAATGAATTTATTCCATTTGGCTTTTATAAACTGTATACAAGGAAACCTATACTTTTTTCTTCAATTGTCTATATGGACATTCCCTTTCAACTGACTATCGACATGTATTCTTAAGTATTGGACACTGTCGGTAGATTTTATTTTAATGGCGTTGTTTGTATTAGGGATGCTGATTTCATCGAAAATTGTTGGATTTCTCTTGTATGAGGGGAAAGCCATGAAAACAGTTTTTTTAACATTCATTGTTGGTTACATTCGGTTAAACACTATATATCGTTGTATTATTAATGAAGAAATTGATATTATTAATTATTGAAGATTATATAAAAATTAAAAAAAAAATAAAAAGTATACTATATATATATATAATATAATTTTCACTTGAAAAAAATATACAACAAAAATTGTGCGTTCATAATAAACTGTTAATTTGATAAATACATAATAAATGGATAAAATCAATTCTTCCGTAAGGTTCCATGTATTTTAAACAAAAATGTATACCCATATAATTGTCTACATTTGAAATGCTTCTTGAACAACTCGTCCAAGTATAAGTATAAGATAAGATATAAGTATAAGATATGTTTCTAATTACTTGAACACAAGATCTCCATCGACAATAATAAATTTATGAACTTGACATCTATATTCTATGTTCATCTCAATTATTCTGGAAATAAATTATATTTATTCAGTAAACTGAAGTTTATGAAAGTTGAATCACCGTTTCAGATTTTCCAGATCATTTTTAAAATATTTTAGAAGTGCAGATTATTTCCAACTCATGAAATTTCATTCACCGCTGAATTGGAAGCTGCTCATTATTATCTTTCGATCTTTTGCCTGGCCCTGATCTCATTACTTTACTCGACTATTTGGTTATCCTGTTTCCTGTAATTTCAGTTGTTTTCGTTACTCAGAACCTGAAAAACGAGGTCATTTCTGATTGAATATTTTGCACATCCTACTGATTAAGTTTTTTCCTTGATTGTGAAATATACGCAATCAAAATTTCCGAGTAATATTATTTATCAGCATGAAAATGAACAACGATGCAAGCAATAAGAATCTGGTTTTCGTTTGACAGGTAATTGAATTATATCTGTCTTCTTCCGGAATTTATATTATCCCAATTTTTGTATGAAAGTTTTTCTTTTTTTTTTTGAGGAAATACAGTTTTTATCGACTTCTTGGGTTTTTTTTCCACCTTCAACAAAAACAGATGATCTTTGAGACGACAATTCATCATCATTTCTCAATGATTTGTGATTTTAACGGTGAATGAGTCAAAAGTGTAACAATTTTCATATTCGTTTTTTTCTTTCAGTAATCTCTGTTTTGTTAGATGAAACAAAATTCGACGGAAGGTAGTTTCAAAAATGTCTCCACTGTTGCTTTACTGGTATCAGAGCCGTCGCCATAGGGATGGGGGAGCCTCCCCCTGCTTTCAACTTGGGAAGAAGTTGGGAAAAAGTTGGGAAATTTTTGGCCGTGAAGAAAGAAAAAAGTAATAGTAAAAAAATGAATAAAAAAATAAAAATAAAGGAAAAGAAAGGGAGGGGTAGTAAGAAAAGGGAAAGAACCAAGAAAAGGTTGGAATTTTCCAACATTCATAACTTGGAAATCCCATACTTTGAAATTCTGAGTTGTTTGAAAACTTCAAAAAAGTTTATTTTTTCTTCCATGTAAGAGAACAGTCCACAAATTTTGAAGTGACAATTTTACAAAATTCCTAACTTTTCGCTATTTTTTCGATTTGGAGAAGTTGGGAAATTTCGGGCAGTGAAGATAGAAAAATAATAGTAGAAAACAATATTATTTGAGTGTTGTTTCCTTTCATTTATATTGAATATTCCTATACATGGTGGATATGGTGGAAGACCAAGGAACTTGGTCCAAAGTAGAATAATTCCCATAATTATTTTTATAATTATCAGAATTTATTTTTGTTAGTGCATACCCTAACAGGCATCAGCATTCAGGCAATCTTTGGATAGCTAAGTAAGAAAATTAATATATTATAGTAGTAACTATTCCCTCAGCTTTGCTGGTGGGGTTGGGAAAATTTGGATTCTCTCCCCCACTGATTTTTTTTTTCCTACGGCCCTGACTGGTATAGTTCTCAATGCTACGACATTTTCAAGTGAGCAAATCTTTTCATTTTGCTTTATTTATTGATGCTTCATCTTTGACTACCAAATCGCAGATGTTTATCAATCCGCTACGTCAGGTATGTTAGTGAAAATTATTTGAGGAAAGGAAGGCTTGTTTGAAAATGTGGATTTTTCTACAACAGATAAAAAATGTTTTTAAATATATGTAGATATGGAGTATGGTATTCCCGAATTTAGTACACATTTAGTACAAATGCTTTCGTTAGATTCACCGTATACAGGGTATCCCTGAAACTTCTATTTTCATTGAAAATTAATATTTTTGAATAACGATAGCCATCTCAGGTCACAAAAGTGTATTTTTATAAAAAATCATTGCCACGATCGATTTTCCACACGAGTACTTTCATTCAGAGAATTGTCTAAGTAACCTGATTTTGTTGAAAAATATTGAAAAATATCTATAATTTCAATGTCTTGAGGTGTGGACCATCGGGGGTAGTCCGTTCCTGACTTTGTAAGCAAACAACTGACTCCTGCATGAAAGCTCATCAAAGCAATTCATTCGTTTAGTCAATCACCAAGATTTGGTTGATTTTGAATATTGAAAAGTTATAAAAGAATAATATTTTTCATTTTGTAACTTTGAGGGCCCGTAACTTGGTAACGAAGGATTTTTAAGAACAAAAGTTATATGAAGTACTGGTGATATTTTGACCCCGTCTATACATTACCGAGAGGAAAAGAGGAAGTCCAGGGACACTCTGTACACACAGAGAGGTATTAGAAGGTTTAAATTTTTGTATAAGCAAAGAACTGAAAAAAGCAAGCAAGCAAAAGCAAAAAGTAAAAGAACAATATTTCATTCTTTGAACCAGTTATTTCGAGAAAAATATGTGATTTCCACAGAAAAGTAAAATGAATATCAGAATTTTGTACAACTTAGCTTATTCAAATATACAGTGTGACGTTAATACAATACAGTCTGGCTTTCTTAATAGGTTCTTATTGTGTATTTGAAGTGGATAAAAATAATTCAGAATAAAACTTCGGATTGAGACATACCGACAAGTATATAGAAAATAAAATTCAAATCGAAGAATTCCAAAAAAATCTAAAATTTCAAAATTAAATTTTTGTCTCATATCATTTGGTCACATTATATTATAAATATTTCATTTTGACAACAATAAAGGAATTACGTTCCTTCATAATTGGTTCCCTGATGTCACAAATATTTAATGAAAAAGTTCTATACCGGGTGTCCGAAAAGTATTTGTACGAGGCTGATAATATCTCAAAAGTCAGTGAAAAAAACGAAATTTTGGAATTACATATGTACAAATGAATCTACTTCTTCACGCATATGCAACATTTTTTACCCTTACAGACGGTGTACGCCAAAATCTTAAATGGTACCTCATGTTGATATATGCTCATTTCAAAGGCTTGGAAGAAGCGAATATTGCTGCACAAACTAGAGGTCTGTACAATAACCCATTTCCAAATAAAAATGATTTCGAAATATCCTATAAAAAATATTTTTTTCTATTCTCACGTTTTGAAAATTGTATTTTAACAAGATTTTTTTTCATTATCTCGATTTGAGTTTCTAGCAGTATCCGTTGATTCAGTTTCTCGTTGACACTGAATTTGAAAAGTGAAGTAATTCCTTCCGATATGGTTCGCTTAAATGAAAACAAATTCGAAATAATTTCATTTTATATACAAGCTGATCGAAATTATCATGAGGTCGCAAGATGGACCAGTTTCCCCTAGTTAGATACGTTTTTCAAAAACTCACTACAACTTTCAGCATAAAAAACGCTGTAAGATGTAGTCGCCTTTCCGTTAAAACCAAGAAGCTTCAAATTCAAGTTTTGGACATCATTGCTGTTCAACCCAAACAATAAATGCCATAATTTCTGCTGCTGAAGGTACTCGCAAATCAGCATTATAAAAGAGCATGAATTTCATCCATGTGGATGGATGTGGACCCCCACAACCAATGTAACTAAAAATTCATGTAAACTAACTGTAAATAAACGTCTAGAACTTGAAATTCATCTTGTACAAGAACTGAATGAAGATGACCCAGATCGAAGATTGCAATTTTGTGAAACCATAGAACAGTTAATTGTCATACAACCCAACTACATCTATCGGATATGTTTCAGTGTTGCACTTTTTTATAAACGGTTCTCTTAATCGACACAACTGCCGATACTGGTGTGATCACAATTCTCGATAGATTGCAGGATACCATGCAACAAAATCTGAAAAATCAAACATATCGGCCAGAATTATGAATGATACGCTTATTCATTCCATTTAGAAGGAGCTGTCACACCTGGAATTGTAGCTGTCATTGCTGTGTAGCTGTCTCCGAAATCGGATATGTGTTACGTATTCTTTGAAACAATTTGAATGACTTGCTCAGTCTGACCGATATATTTTCACCACATTCCTCATAACTTATTTCATATATCCCAAACTTTTCATTTTCCGACATACTTTTTAAGAGTATTGAAATGACAAGCAGTTTTGAAGGCTACTTTCACTTTCTACTTTCTAAAAGTGCGGTCATATTTGTTATTGTGTCTTGGTTCATGTGGAAGAACAATGAACTGTGAATCGATGACTTTTTGAAAAGGTAGAAGTTTTACGAAGATATTCCATGAAGTCGCAATTCCTATTTGAGTTATCTAGGTACTATATTTGAAGAACATCCGTTCAGACATGTTTTTGATAACATGTTTCGCAATATTGCTTCTTTACTCAAAGGGAACGTAATAAGCCTGTGGACAAAGTATAGAATTGAGTCTGAAAACAAAATAAAAGAAACGTGGAACATTATAAACAATGAACTCGGGAGAAATCAAAATGGGTTTAAACTAACGATCTCTCTCCAACAAGATAATGAACATATAATGGAGCCTGTAGCAGTATCTGAATTATTTGCTAATAATTTTTCAATTGGAGCAAAAAATGCAGCATTCCACCACTTTGGACAAAATTTATCCCTTCCCTGTACTACGGTTTTTACCGTATTACCTTTTTCATCCAACCCTCTAACGGAATACGAGGTACTAAGCGCTCTGTCTGAAATGAAAAAAAAATCTGCAGGCTATGATGAAC
>WOGP01007427.1:0-11766 GCA_015342065.1 Leptinotarsa undecemlineata
ACAACCTACTACATCATTTATTGTCTTCTTTTTAGAGACGGGAAGCAGGTATTTAAAGGTAAAAGCTCGATTTGATTTTTTTTCTAGAAATATATTTTTTTTTATTGAAGCCAACCCTGGATGCGGCATCTATTTCATGGTAGGCATACCAACTGGCTATCATAAACGAATGCGTATACAAAATTTCGTGTCCCTGCTATTTATCGCTGACGAGATCTCTCGTACGGAGGCGATCCTGGCAGCAGCATCAGGTCACGTTTATGATCAACGTGCATTGTCATCGGTTCTGGACCAGCGTGCAAAATTTCAGGTCAATCGGATACCTGAAAGTAGGTCAAATTAAACTTGCAAGATTTGTTAACATACATTCAAGTCACGTTAAATAAAAGCTTTTAATAATTGAAAAATAACAATGTTCATTCAAATTACCAATAAATAAAAACATGAAAAATCTACCGCAGGAGCTGAAATAGACGTATAATTTATGTCCTGGAGATGCCATCGTGGATTGTGAAACGCGTTTCTAAAAAAGTGTTGCAGTTCTAGTGTTTGGGAACAGTGCTTGTTTTGGGTTTATTCAGCGTCAAAGATTTGAGTTTACATTTCAATATTGATGTCGCACAAGGTTCACTCTTGCCAACAATCTGATAACTTTTTAAAAAAATTGGTGCAGTCTATGTGACATGCAGATTATACTAGGACTAAAAGTAATGTGTTTGGTTTGCGATATGACATTCTCAAGTGGCTAACAAGTACCAGTGAAACTAATGATAATAATAATGATAATGCAGGACTCGATACAGCTCAAGCGTAACCTCTCTATAACCTGGATTGATTACCACCAAGCATTTGATACAATTTCGCATGAGCTCATCGTGCATTTGCTCAGATGCCTTGCGGTACCCGGCAAAAGGATGAGCTGCATTGAAGAACTGATTCCACTTTAGCAAACTAGCTTCACCATACCATTTGGTCAGGCTACAGTTCAAACAAAGCAGGTCAATTTCAGAAGGGGTGTATTTCAGGGCAACTCGCTCAGTCCGTCTGCAACTCACTGTGGCCATTATCCATTGCGCTCAGAAATGATCGAGGGTATAACTGTGGCACCCCCAGAAACCGGAGGCTTAAGGTCAACTATTTATTTTATATGGATCATCTCAAACTGTATGCTTCTGGAAAAAGGGAACTCCATTAGTCTTTGAGAGTGGTGGAAAAGTGCACGCATGCTATCGGTATGCTAGCACCACCTGGATGCTGGTCATCGGAACTGTCGAGGAAGAACAAAGTCGTTGCTATGAATATGTTTGCCGTTACAATCTCAATCTACTCGTTCAAAGTAGTCAAATAGAATCGAGAGGAGCTGTATTAACTTGACATAAAGATCCAAAAATGATGCATCTCCATAGGAGTTTGCATCCCAAATCATCTGTTCCACGGTTGTACCTCCCCCGACAACAAGGAGGCCGTAGACTTTTGAGTTTGGAGTATCTACATTACAGAATGGTACTAGATGGAGCCTGTGAAGTCATCTGGACTTCGGATTCCCTTTTGTACATGGTCCGTGACCACGAGAGAGCAAGAATTCTCCTTCAACAATATTGAAGATCTCGGCTTATCAAAGCACCTGACCTTCGCTTTCCTCAGGTCGAGTGGTCTGAAGTCGAAAACTGAGGGATTCATGATGGCCCGTCACACTGACGGGGTCGAAACCTTAAGTATATTTAAATTTTCCAAGTACTAAAGGGTTGGTACCACCAGAATTATGGATAATAATTTCGCGCTTGCCATAGTGAATTTCATTAGTTAGGACTTCCATTGTTTAATATCATATATAATTTGAAATCTCTGAAATGACAAATGAGAATGAAAATTGAAAAGGATAACTGATAATAACAATTATATTGACCGTTTTCCGCTTTATTATGGGTTTTCATATGTTGGGTATCTCTACGCTAGCTTGGCTGAATGCGTAGTTAGACAACATGTATGCAGTTTCTTTGAAATTCCTTGTAAACCAGTGTACCCCCCTGTGGATGATCGCAGGTTGGAACCATGTTATGTTGATGGGTATCCGGGTATCCGGTAAATGCAATTTTTGGAATCGCAGTCCGCGTTTGGTAGCCTAGTTTTCGTGAGGATGCTACATATTGTATTTTCGGATATGAAGCAGATTCTGGTGTCGTACTTGCACCCAGTACTTTTTATACTTTCTGATAATCCTCTGATGTAGGGGAGTGTAAGTTACGACGGCTTCTCTTACTTGCAAGGCTCTTGTTGTCTTTCAGCCAAAGTGTGTTCTACTATCACTTTGGAGTAACCGTTCCGTTGAAGGTCATTTTTGATGATGCCTAGTTCCTTTTCGAGACCTTACTTCGTATAACAGAGCGCGAAAGCACGGTCTTCTGGAATCTCGGTGATTCCTCAATGAAACATTGTCAGCCACTATCAAACAAGCACTTTCATAGTGTGGTTAGAGTATAGTTCTCGTATACCGTTATATGACATAGTATTCACTATATAATGAAACAAAATGAAATGTAATGTAATGAACTATGCATCGCTCAGGGTTGTACAACCAAACTAGGTCACTGGTTTCAAATCCTCCAGCATTCGCCTTTATGTCATAGGCCTTCTTCATCCTATCGCTGGCACTGCGGATGTTCAGACGGACTCGTTCATGGATGTCGTCCATTTTTTGCCAAAGCTTGCTGACATAGTCTTCCCCCGGAGTGTCTGGTAGCGTCCCAAATTTCAGATCGCATGGAAGTCGCAACTCTCGGCCCATTATAATACTGGCAGGGGTTTGGCTGATTTACTCGTGCACTGCCGAACGATAGGCCAACAGGAACAGATGGAGGTACTGGTCCCAGTCTCTTTGGTGATCAGAGACTACCTTGGACAAGTGGCGGTTTATGGTCTTATTCATTCGTTCCACCATTCCAGCGGATTGTGGATATAAGGCTGTGGTTCTGGTCTTTCGAATGTCCAACAGTTTACACATTTCTTGGAAGATGTTTGACTCGAAATGTCTGCCAATGTCCGAATTCTCCAATGGGACACCGAATCGACATATCCATATCCATTCCTTTACCAGGACGTCAGCGACGGTAAAGGTTTTCTGGTTGGACAGGGCATAGGCTTCTGCCCACTTACTGAAGTAGTCTATGGCTACCAGAATGTATTTGTTCCCATGATCGGACTGTGGGAACGGGCCGGTGATGTCGATTCTCTCAAAGGGACTACGTACGTTATACTGGCGCATTGGAGCTTTCGATCGTATCCGAGCTACGTTACTGTCAGCACAAACAGCGCACTTTCTGCACCAGTCCTTGACGTCGGCTAGGTTTGGTGACTTTTTATTCGAAGTAAAATGGGGGCGTTCCGTTTTTTGGAGCTCGTTAAATTTTTCCAAGTTGCAAAGAGTTCCAACCTGGCACTCCACATATTATTATGGTCGAGAATGCCAAATAGTGCTAGAATCATTTATAAAATAATAGTTGTACCTCAATTCAACATCCAAGCTTATTTTCTCATTTGGCGACCGGACTATGACTGCAAAGATCTATCGAGCCAGCACCTTTCACCGCGAAGTCGTTCCATTCGGCCGCACCCTGTACAATGTACCGTCATCCGACCGACATGTTGAGCAGTTTCCGGCAATGTACTCGGCGAAACCGTCGTTTTGATAATTAGAATGTCGTGTATTGTATCCGTGTGTCCTTTCAGCGTGCATATCCGAAATCGCCGCGTACACACCTATTACAACGCACCCTGGGGTGCTCCCGTTTGCTAATTAGATAATTGGCGTTTCGCCGGTCGCTTCGTAAATATTAGTGCCAAGTTGTTATGTTATGAATGTTTGTTTAAGTTGCGTTTGTGTGGTACGATGGATTTCATGCAGGCAGCGTCCATGAGCGAGGGATACTACGAGGGACGTCGAATGTTCGGTAACGAATCCGTGGTTGTAATTTCTTGAAAGCACACCGAGAAAAGATACATTCGAATTTGTTTGAAAGTGGTTGACAATGTTTCGTGGTGCATTTTTTAGTTCGGACTTCCATTCTCTAATATGATATAAATTGGTTTGAAATCCCTGAAAGAATCTGCAAAAAATTAAAAAGATTAGCTGAAGAATGACAATTATATTAAGGAAAAAACTGAAATTACAGTGAAATAACATACAAGCAACAACCAAAAAAATAAAAAAATTGAACTATTTACACAAACTGAAAATTAAAAAACTTATTAACAAGAAAATAAACATAAAAATTAAGATTCCAAACCAAGTTACTTCACGACGTTTCGATTGTTAATATCCGCAATCGTCTTCGGGTGATAACTAGACTTAATTCTCCGAGATCTGACTATTTATAGGTCATTCGAGTGATTCACCTATCCCCTCTTTCCTCATCATTTGTTTTAGCGAGAGCTGAACGTTTGGCGGGAGTTGGTCGTGTTTCGCTTGATTAGAAGTTTCCTTATGTTACGTATCTCTACGCTAGCTTGACTAAATGCGTTGTGGGACAACATATACGCAGTGTCTCCTAAACCAGTGTTCCTCTTTATGGATGATTTCAGCTTGAGCCCACTTGATTTTATGTTGATGAGTCCAAACATACTCTGCTAATCCGGATTTGCTGGTATCTCCTCGCAGTATGTGTTTCTTGTGCTCGGCAATGCGAACTTTCAATGGCCTCTAAGTTTCATCGATGTATGATTCACCGCATTCGCAGGGTATCCGGTAAATGCAATTCTTGGAATCGCAGTCCGCGTTTGGTAACCTGGTTTTCGGAAGGCTGCTACGGATAGTGTTCCCAGATGTGAAGTAGTTCCTGATGTTATACTTGGATCCAATCCGTCTCATCTTTTCCGATAATCCTCTGATGTAGGGAAGTACAAGTACTGGTTGTAGCGGCTTCTCTTCCTTGTGGAGTTCTTGCTGTCTTCTAGCTAAAGCCTCTTCCACCATCACTTTGGAGTAACCATTACATCGAAGGTCATTTTTGATGATGCCTAGTTCCTTTTCGAGACATTCCTTTGTATTACAGAGCCCGAAAGCACGGTCTAGTAAAGTCTTAAATTTTTACAGATTCTTTCAGGGATTTCAAATCAATTTATGTCATACTAGCTTTTACTTGCGGCTTCGCTCGCATTTTTTGCCATTAAATAAGTGTCGATAGAAATGAATCAATATGAGAACTATATTTTATTGCTTGGCTGGGATTACCAATTTTTAAAAATTATAACAAACGATGAAGTTTCGAAAATTTAAAATATTCTTTATTGAATTGCAACAGCAAATATTAAAATATGTTTCACTGTAACAAAAATAACCTAACTTAACATAACCTAACCTAACCTAACCTTAAAATAAAAATGACAGAAGAGAACAACAATAAATATAAAAAAAAAAGTATATGACATACAAAATATTTTTTTAATAATAAGTATCCTTTGTTACTTCTAATACCTCCAAGGACATGTGTACAAAATTTCATGATGTTTGGTTGAGTAGTTTTCGCGTGAAACCGTAACAAAGAAACTTACATTCGCATTTATAATATTAGTAGGGAGAGTAGGGATTAGACAATTGACGCCCTAACTAATGAAATACATACATTCGAATAATTTAATTTCATAATAGAGATTGTCATTAGTGAACATTGAAAACTATACAGTGCGGACGTAAATAGTCCCCCGTTCTTAACTTTTGAACGGGGCAAGATATCGAAATCGGAGAGAATGTCCATGAAAAGGAGTCGTTTTTAGTACTTTTTTAATCGACCTTCACTGTTTCGAGTTTGGTTAGCCCTTTGCGGAGGTACTGCTGTTTGAATTTGAGACTAGGAATTCGTAACTATGTGAAAGCCTACTCAGACACTGTGACCGTTACCACACCGCCTTGGGTAATGTCTACCACAGTAGTAGACGAAACGTCGGGCATGAAACTGTAGGCCACGGTCAAAAAACTAGGAAAATATATTTCATATAGTTATCTCAGGCTGTGAAAGTTTACATTTTAGATAATTCGTAAGTTTGTTACCAAAAGAGAAATAAAACAGCTTCAAAGCTAGATATCACAGGTTAATTGAAAACGCTTCTCACTCACCAGAACAAAACTGTTGTCTCTCGACGGGCGTTTTGCTAACCATCTTGGTGGTTTACACACATTTTGTTATGTGTAAATTTTCAGAAATGGCTCGTGTCGAATTTTTAGAGGAACAAACAGGAGCAATCCTCATATATGACGAGACAGTCCACGTTGCTCGTGAGAATGGTCGTCTCAACAACCACCTCAACAAATAGAGAGAGAGAGAGAGAGAGAGAGAGAGAGAGAGAGAGAGAGAGAGAGAGAGAGAGAGAGAGAGAGAGAGAGAGAGATATATTATGTGTTTATTATCCAAGATACATGATCTTATTGACAAACACTGGTAAAAAGAGAACATGTAAATAACTACATCCAGATAAATATATATATATATATATATATATATATATAACATCAGGGTAAAAGTGCACATATATTATTATATATAAGCACAGTCAATTTCATATCGTTTCGTCATTAAAATATTCTGTCAGATTGTAATAGGCTTTAGATGCCAGTCTTTCATGTAACTTTTTCCTAAACGTTTTAAGAGAATACATGCTCTTTATATATTCAGGAAGTTTATTATACATTTTGTCACCGACGTAAATTATTGACTATTTGATCAGTGTAAATTTAGGGATGATTAATGATAAATTCATTGCATTCCGTGCAGTGCAATTGTTATTTTCATATAAATATTTGTTCTTCTAAATGAGACATGTAACTTCTAAAACGTAGTTCGAGGTTAGTGTTAGTATTCAATGTTTCAGGAAAAGAGGTTTGCAGGAACTCAACCTATTTATTTGGCACAAATACCGCACCGCTCGCTTTTTGCTGCAAAAATACACTCTCAAAGTGTTCATTACTACACGAACCCCAGAACTGAATTGCGTACCTCAAGTTTGACTCAATGAGAGCAAAATAGACACTTTTTGCCGCAGCAGAACCTAACTCTTTAGCTGTAGACCTGAGGGCAAAACAGCCGGATGATAATTTTTTTGTTCAGCATGTTAATATGATTTGTGAATTTCAAACTGGTATCTATGTTAAGTCCCAAGAATATTATACTGTTGTCAGATGAGCAGCACCTAATTCTCAATCCGAAAGACGACATTTTTTTTGCGTTGTTTTGCGTCTTGTAACATTTTTTCGAAGCAAATTCATATCTTCACAGTGCCATAGAATAGTAGTGTCGTCGGAAAGTAAAGTGAAGGAGTCAGATATATCTAAGAGGGAAAGATCATTTATATATAGAAGAAACAGAGATGGACCTAAAACTGATCCTTGGGGTACTCCCCAACTAACTTTCAGTAATCCGGATGTATGGTCAGTTTTAACCAATTGGTTTCGAACGGTCAAATATTATTCCATCCACTTCAGGCTCATGTCTCTTATACCATAGTGATAGAGTTTCTGCAGTAATAATGTGTGATTGACACAGTCAAAAGCTTTAGTCATATCACAGAATGCTGCCTCCTCGTTTTTGCCTACATTGATGATGTTGTATGTCATTTCTAGACAATTGAACATGGCATCAGACGTATTCTTGTTATTTCTAAATCCAAATTGTTCATTGCTGGATTTATTTGTTTGTTTCAACATATTTTATCGGGCGAATTTTTACGAGCTTCTCTATCACTTTTCCTAAATTCAGAATAAGACAGATGGGTCTGAAGTTAGATGGATCTTGAGTATTAGCTCCTTTGTGAATAGGAATTATCACACTTGTCTTCAAAAACTCAGGAAATGTACCCTTTCGAAACCGATCATCAATTAGCGTTGAAAGTACTATTAAAGCCGAAGTAGGAAGATTTTCATTGACAACTTATCATAATCCACAACATTTTGATTTTTTATCGATTTGAAGACTTAGGTCAATTCTGATGAAGTGATGTCATAAAATATACTGAAGGTATTACATGAAATGAATGAAGATGACCCTGACACGCAGTAATGAAGTGAAATATGAGGGTGTTCTATTTAAAAAATCAATAAAACCCGTTTTCGAGTTTTGATTCATTCAGTATCAGAAAAAACACAAGTTTTCTGAGTTTACATTGAAAATGGAGACATTATTTCTAAAATGACTTCTGAACCGATCTATATCAATTTATCATATTCTCTGTGAATGCCCTATTTACACCTTATCTGTAGGTAATAACTCGATTGATTGAGAGAAGCATCAGCAAGAATTTTCTTTGCCAAATATCCGTCGTGGTTTTAGCCAGGAAAGGAGGTGTTTCTGTTAGAGAGAGGTGAATAATTCGAAATACGACCTTTTTGGGTATTTTTAACTTCGACACTCTGAAAAATATGAAAATTATAATAAATGGAAAATTATAAAGTGTAGAAAGAGAAAACTTTTCAGTTTACCCCGATGAGTTACTGCGTAAAATCAAAGTATTTTTCACAAAGAAAAATGTTATATTCATCAGTAACTTGTCGTATTTAACAATTTTGCCTATTGAAAAAATTGCTGAGAAATAATACAATACTTATATTAAAGTTTCGAAGGCCAAAATCTGCCTCCATCTTCAGAAATAGACAAAAAATTCAAATATATTTGCAGTTATTCCTTTGCTGGTTATTTATTTCTCAAATTCTTCGACAGATGTCAAAGGAGGTTTGAAATGTGAAATTATGTCAATATTGTTGATTGACAACTGATGTAATAGAAGGTGCTCTCCGATATCAATCTGTTGCCATTTCGCCACTATCCAAATTTTCCCTTATGATGGGTAGCCAAATACGATATATTTCTAAGGAGCTGTTCGAAATACAATTCTCTCCAGATATGAGAATATACGCTAATTTTTTCAGCTTACGTGTCGTAAAGTGGGGCTCATTGGTAATAATTCTTGTCTTGTTCGATTCAACTCGATGTTCGCCGTCTAATATCAAAATGTGTTCTGATCCTGTCAATTGTCTATTTTTTATGTAGTCTCGATGTTCATTCTCCCGCACTTTCCATGGTCTCGAAGTTTTGCCAATATAACTTTTACTGCAAGAGCAAGGTACCTCGTAAATGCAATTTTTTTTTTCTTCAGTGTTGTTGGGTTTTGTATGTGAGAGTATAGATTTCAGTGTTTTTTTGTTTTGAAAGTAGTTCTAACATAATACTTATTACATACATAACATAATACCAATTCGTCTTATTTTTTCAGATAGTCCTGGAATGTAAGGTATAACGTTAGTTGTGAAAGGTGTTGGTGGATGTTGAATTGGTAATTGTTGAATTGGTTAAATTGATGGATGTAGCCGTTACTATGTGGTAGGAGGTCATAATGAAAAGAGATATGAAAATTTCTATGTTTTTTACCACTTTTAATTGTTACTAACGTTACTGCAGTTTCGTCCTATATGGACATTTTCTAACTTACATAATGAACTGAGTGTTTATTGTGTAAGTTTGAAAATGTCCATATATGACGAAACTGCAATAACTTTAGTTACAATTAAAAGTGGTTAAACATAGACATTTTCATTTCTCTTTTCGTTGAAGGGTCGTTTGGTTTTCACTTGAGTCTTTATTTTCTATTGTATTTATCGATGAATTTATGGAATAATCTGTCTTTAAAATTAATGTTGTGAATCAACTACGGTCTTACAATCTCTGTCTGGTCAACTATTTGTGAATGGAAATGGTTAACGAATTCTCAGCAAGTTGACGAAAGTTATAATATCTAACAATCTAACACCAAGGAGTTCTACTGCTGATCAAAATTCCACATTTCGCTATCAGAAAGAGAAGGGAAACGAAATATCAACGTCAAACACGAAATATGCGTCGAGCAATGAATTATTCATTTGCCCACGGTTTCCATATCTACTATAGAAGTAGTTTTCGTAATCCGGGAAAAGTGTCAGGTTATTGCCCTATTCTGCCTATTTATTCATGAAATGATATTGTTTCGACGTATCATGTTTGAGATGAGCACGTTGAGGAATATCTTGATCTTTCCTAATCTATTAGTCTATTAGGTAAATCAGTTTCCTTTCGCAAGAATATTGTATGACTTTTTTTGAAATTGTAAATGTGATCTAATCTGTCTTTTTTCCCCATCTAGATTTGTTAATCTTTTTGATAGCAACATAGTACATAAAAAAGTGCGTATCAATTCGATAATTAATGTTACAATCATTAAGAATATGTGTATGAATAAAATTTTACGTCGTTGGAAACTATACAATTTTGAATATCTACTTCTCCATCTCCATACAAAAAAATGTGGAAATCTTCCAAAGAAAGAAATCGATCAATTTCAAAAAAAATAAAAATAAAAAAAATTCTCCATTCAGTTTGTATTCCAAACATTTGTTGTGGAATTGAATCAGATATCATTCACAGGATTCCTGCACAGTATAGTATATGGAAGAGGTAAAAGTTCACTTACTGCCATCCTCACTGGTTGACATGTGTTGTCCAATAGCTTCGTGAGCTCAAAGAGTCGAACGAAGATTGATTAATCCGATTCTACTGGACTGGACCTATGGTCAGAAGAAAGATAATCTGAAACTGCTTCAAAACTGCATCAACGAATTATTTCGACTTGATTGGCGATGAGAATCCACGTATGGCGAAAGTGATGAGGCCTACTGGGCTCAGTAGGATTATCAATTCCTCCGCGATGGTTTATTGAATCAAAAGTAGGAAAGCCTAGATGGTCGTAGCAAAAGCACTCACTGTGCTGGAGCAAATCAATAGAAGTCGAGTGGAAAAACAGTTCGACACCAACAGGATTCTGACAAGATTGGGACAAACTATTGGTTCAACTATTAGGGTGAAGTAGAGAAGTGCTGCAAAAGATGCGAATTTCTCACTAGAAAACGCCTAGTCTATAGCGACAGGATGAAGAATGAGCTGGACTGGAATGTCAGTGCACCGAGTTCCGAATAGACGACGTTGTGTGGTTGTACCAGCCTCAGAAGGCCTCAAGAAATCTGTCTTCAACTACAGAGGTATTGGAACGACAACCACTTGGTGAGCAGGAAGACAAACGACTTGGTTTATCATCTACGTAGCAAGATCCCCTTCCATGTCACCATATCAACCAATACAGCATATGCTATAAATAAGGATTGATTGATCCGATTCTAAGGAACTGGACATATGGCCAGAAGAAAGATGAACTGAAGCTGCTTCAATGAAGGCGTTCTATCTGATTCGCAGTGAGTCTTCACGTACGATGCAGTTGCAGAGGTTTACTAGGCTCAGCGAGATGGCTGATTGCATCGAAAGCGGGAGACCCTTTTGAAGCAATGCAAGTGTACCAGTTGGTCGTACCAAAAGTACTGAAATAAGTGCTGGATCATGTCTATAGCATAGTATATATAGTATATAGTATAGTAGTAGGTAAGGTTAGGTCAGAAGTGAGTGGGACTCTTCGACCCTCCACCGCAACCCGCAAGGGTTTATTGTGGCTTACACATATTCACACTCGATCAACTATGGTTAGTGGTCTTTCAGGTCAAATGATAACAGTACGGCTCTGCCGAACTCTGAAAACCTGTCTTCCGACAGTCCGAATCTCTGCATATGATGATTCAGATGGCAATGGCATATCAGAATAATAATAATAAATGATGCATCTCTATAGGAGTTTGCATCCCAAATCGTCCGTTCCACGGTTGTACTTCCCCCGACAACAGGGAGGCCGTGGACTTTTGAGTTTGGA
>WOGP01007428.1:0-11766 GCA_015342065.1 Leptinotarsa undecemlineata
AGTTATTCCTTCTCAATGAGAGATAAAATGGTAATTTTGTAAGAGGAACGGAAATATGTAATCAGTGAGGTTTTAAGATGGTTAATGTTAGTTCACATTCTCATTTTCCCATCATTTAAAAGAAAACAAGGATATTTTGTGGCGAAAAATGTTATGTAGTTCAAAATTCTTCCGAAGTACTACTTTCAAAATCATATTTTCATTTAAGAAACAAAACAATCAATTTCAAATGATTAACTGTTGACAATTTTATATTTTCGTGCCTTCTATGATATTGTCCTCCAATCGAACACATTTCTCTATGCGCCTTCTATTATTTCTTTCAACTCTTCTCAATTCTCTAGGTGTGATTTCTCTACACGCTTGTATAATTCTTGCACGGAGATCTTCCTTATTTGTTGGTATATCCTTATGAACTTTATTTTTCAAGTTTTCTCATAAATAAAAATTCAGTGGAGTTAAATCTGGGGATCGTGGTGGCCATACTACGAGAGGGCTATTGGCATAGGTAGATTCCTATTCAACCAAACCCTTGTTATGCCACTAATGTGAACTGGTGAATCATCTTACTGAAAAATCATGCTTTGTCTCACATCCAGAGGTAGTTCTTCCATCACATCGGAAAATGCATTTTCGAAAAGATAATCAACGAAGTGCTTGAAGTGACAGACGTGCCATGTTGAACTTTGTCAACCAAAATGAGCTAATATCAGTTAAAATGGGAACTTCAGAAATAATAAAATATGAACAGGAACTCACGAACAGGAAAAAAATAGGAAACAGGAACAATATTCAACACAAATACAGGAACAATAAACACAATGGGAACAAATCCACGGCAGAAACAACAGGTACAAAGGTGATTCAAAAAACAACAATACTAGAAACAACAAATGAAATGAAAACTGGTCTGGGGGTTAATACAACAAGATCTTCCAACAATATTGTCAGGTTGACAGTAAATATCAATGAGCAACTCTTTTCCATGGTGATTTCAGGGCACCGCATGATTCAATCCCTTCAAATGATCTCAGACAACAATTCAGCAAGTAGGTAAAATAATCTAAATTCTACCTGTTCACCGAGTGCGATTTTTTCTTTAAAAATTAACAGTTGTCTCGGTGTTGCAATGATTATGAAGATTAATTTTGTTTCGGATGGTAAAATGTTTCCTCAATATTTTGATAAAGGACCCCACACATTTCTTGTGAGAAATGGCTTGCCTTGAATTTTGCCGAAATTTTGATATGTTGTAGTTCTTGATGTTCTGATTGAAAGTGTCCATAGCCAACGCTCAGAATTGTACAGTTTTCGAGATGTGAACCTTTGAATATAGATTTTTTCCATTTTTTGCAGTTTTAGCTCATCAATCGAGAGCTCTCACTTCTGGTTGGGGTAGAATTTGGATGTTCGGCAACCAGAATTAGTTTTACGAATAATCTTCTTCAGTTATAATAGATGCCGTCATCGATAATTTTCCATACACTGCTTCACACTATCTCGATAATCTGAGAATGTGGTGCTGTGACATTTTCCTCAAATAGGCTCAAATTGGATGATAGAATCTCACAGCATCTGTATCTTTCATACCTGAGAGCACTCTCCAGATAGAATGAAGGGGTTCAGGTATTGAAAGCGAACTATTTTGCGCCGTAATATGTTTTACCTAAAAATGGGGTGTATATCACTTTGGCCAACCCTATTCAGGTGGTAGGTGCATTTTGATCATTTTCATCAGTCCTGAGAGTTTCATCGTTCTACCTCTAATATTACGGAAGATACGGGGGTTGTTTCCATGAGAAGTGGAAAAACCCCCGTATCTTCCGTAATATTAGTGGAACAGTGGAACACACTGTATGTGCGGTTGGAATTTCAAAAATACAGAAGAATATGGTGTATTCGTATATATTCACCAAAAAAACTATATATTCAATTTCAATGATTTAGTTAAAATTGAAGCAGTTCAAATTGTGATATAAACTGGGGTCGCCATTCATGCAGTTGAATATGGCATTCGTGGACTGTTCACAATATTGCGGGCCAGAATATTTTCAAATATTGCGTGCCACGTACCTACTACATTCGATGGCGGGTTGGCTGTCCTTGTTCATCTTTCACTGCCTGAACCACTGTGCATGCTGTTTTCAGCGAGTGCATTGGCTTGGGATGTGGGGGTTGAGCAAACCGGCCATTGGGTGCCTGCTTCCACGTTGCCCCGCCGGATACGTGAATAACAGAATCACTTGTGGTTCTGTTATTTCCTAGCTGAATGGCATCCCACCGACACCTTAATTCTGAGGTGTGTGATCCGTGCCGAGAGGATGAATGGCACTGAGCCTATCAGCTGTCTCTACGGAACCTTCGAGATACCGGGCGCCCTCTCGTCGTAGCATCGCCTTGTCACCGTAATGCGGGGCTCTGCCATGATTGAACTTCTTTTTCTAGCTACTCGTGGGACTTTTATGGGCAGAGTAAACTTAAAAATGCTTTCTGACGCTGCATCTCTAGAGGAGAAGTATGTCGAGCTTACGACTCCAACTGACCTCCCTCTAAACTTAAATCAGGAGCGAGACTACAGTGGAGATGGATGTCGAGTTTACGACTCCAACCGACCTCCCTGTAAATTCAGTTCAGGAGCGAGTCTACAGAGGAGATGGATGTCGAGTTTACAACTCCAACTGCCCTCCCTGTAAATTTAGTTCAGCAGCGAGAGCTTCTGAACTCCCAAACTCCTGATCCAACAACTGAAACTTAAAAAAAAGTTTGGTGGTGCAGCCAGGAAACGACTGAGTCGTCTCCTCAAGAGCGGGATACCTCATAAAACCGCCTTGCATCAAATTCTTCAGCGGCGTATGCAGAATGTATCTCAGGTGAGGGAACAAACCCTCCATGAGCAGGTTAGCTCTCGAGTGATGAATCCCCGAAACCAAAGGCGAAAAAGCCCTGCACGGCTGAATCTAAGGCATGGTCAGGTGAAGCTGACGTGCAAAAACCCTCATATAGGAAAGTTGTCGTGGGTATCAAGGTGGGAATCTTGCAACTTGACTATCCGACTACCTCATTAACAGAGCATATACTTTGTGCCTTCCCCACTGGGGACCGAATCAGGTCTTTAGAATTCGGCAGAGCCGTACTCACCATCTGACCTGGAAGACCACTCACCATACAAACTAATCGGCTGCGTTAAGAAGCTGGGTTTATTTGGCAGAGTGTGAATAGGTGTGAGCCACAATAAACTCTTGCGGATTGCGGTGGAGAGTCGAATAGACCCACACACTTTGGACCTAATCTAACATACATTCGATTAGCGATTTTTCTATGTTGCTACACTCGTTTCGAACATATGTACACAGTGTCAGCTATTTAATATGTTTAGCTTGTTGGTGAGAGGCATGAAATTTAGAAGTAGAAAAATAAGGAGTATTATGGTGAAGTTATGCGCCGCTTGCGAGAAGAAATACTAAGAAAACGTCCGGTATTGTGGAAAAACAATTCATGGATTTTGCATTACGGTAATGCACCTGCTCACTTGTCATTGTTTGTTCGTAGTTTTTGGTCAAAAACAACATCGTAATCATTCCTCAGCCACCGTATTCACCAGATTTGACCCCCTGCGACATTTATATGTTCCCAAGTTTGAAGAGACCTATGAAAGGATGGCGTTTTAGAATGATCGAAGAGATAAATACCGAAAAGCTGAAAGAGCTCAAGGACATATCAGAACTGCTTCGAAGATTGAAAAAAATGCAGGCACAAATGTTATATCTGAAGAGGTCTACTTTGAGAGGGAAAAAATATTTTTGGATAAAAAATGAAAATTTATCTTATTTTTTTTAACAAACGTGTATAAAAACACCTTTTTCTTACTCACCCCTTGTCCATATTATTGTTCATTGTTTTGAAATGATTCGTATCCGATTATTCTTATCAAGATGTAATCAGTAAATTCATTATGCTTTTGAGCAAGAAGATTCACTGTTGTGCGATTATCACAACGTCAGTATAAAAAAGTGCTTTTTGTGATAATTTGTAATTTTGTATATCTCAAATGAAAAACTAGAACCTAGAATTGAAATACTTGAGTGAAACCAAAACTCGCGGCTTGTATTAACAGTGCATTGTATTTCACGGCTTCAAAATGTTGCAAATACAAATATTTCTTTGATATATTCAATGGTCCTGATATCATATTTCATAATATATCATATATATTCCATAATATCATCTTTTAGAAAGCAATAAAATAGCATATCCTTTCTGAAACAAACATATGGAGCTTATTGTTCATGTAACCATTACATTACTCTTTTGTATTGTTTCTGTGTCACAATTCCAAGTTTTCATATTTTATATGTATTATAATAAAAAAATTCATTCTTTCTGTTGAACCAAATTTGCCAAGTCACTTGAACACCTCCCGTGAAAATATCTAAAGAAGAGAGACAAATCTCCAAACCTTTCTTCGATGTTTCAGGCTATCAAGGTTGCACGTGAAGTTCGCGTCTCCAAGCAGGCCAATGGCTCTTTTCTGGATAGAATCCACCAACTTCAGGGTATGTTTGGAGGCAGAGCTCCATATATTAGAACAATACTCCAAAGAAGGTCTGATCTAAGCTTTATAAAGCATTAAAAATTGCTGAGGTGCGTACAGTTTTTTGCTTCGAAACAGTGTTCCAAGCTTTTGAGAAGGTGTTCAGTACAACTTTCTCTCGAACCAAACGGTAACCACCTGAACAATTTCAATAAGAATATAATGAATGACTTATGAAATAGGCATATTTATGAAGAAATATGTGCATAATATTATAAAAATATATCCGTGCGAAAGTAAACACCATCCACATCCACATAAAAGAAAATCCAGTGGAATTAAAAAAAAAATTTTAAAACCTGTTTTTCCGTTAACCAGCTGTCGCACCCTTACGAACGACAACCCTCAGAAGTCTAAACTTGTACGAGCTAAGGATTAACGAGGTCTTACCTTTTAACGTGTGATTCCTAACACTGTATTGATTGATAACACTGTATTAATTTTCGCATTGGTACTACGCAATTGTATTTCGCAATAGAAGATCTAACTGTATTCTTCTTGAATGATAATTTAGGCAAAATCTTCGTGAATTTTCGAATTTTGAAAACGACATAGATTTAAAGTTTACTTTCCTTCCCTGTGATTCAAGATACACTAACAATTTGAATCCTATTTTCAAAAATCTGAACATAAAAGAAGCCTTCAAAGCTTCTTGTTCTTCTCAACAAAAGTTTGTCCAACCTAAAGTCAAAATAATGAAACATTGAGAATCGGGGATATATGAAATGAGCTGTGGGGACTGTTACAAAAATATATCGGTTAGACTAGGCGAGTGTTCAAAGCTCGTTTCAAAGAATACGCTGCACATATCTGATTTTGAAGATCAGAAAAATAGGACGTGTCTAAAAGTGTTGAGATCTGAATTGGATGCTTTTAAAATTCTGGAAATAGCAAAGTGTGGCTTTCTTCGAAAGCTTCTGATAATTCCTTTTCCATATTTTCTGTTTCACTATCAATGTCGTCATTTGAATCAACAATGAATTTATTTACACCATTAATATAGACGTGTCAAATCTCCATATATTCTTTTTCAACTGAAATTGCTTTTTTAATCCTTTTCTTTCAGTCTTCTTCGGTAATATCAGATACTTCTTTTTTAATTAGCTCTATTACCATCTTATCAAATTTTGGAAAATTATTTTTACGTCTAATTCTTTGTTTCAATTCTTCCCAAATCAACTCGATGGGATTGAAAACACAAAAATAAGGGGAAGTCTCAGTATGATGTGTTCATTTTTTTCAGTAATACTCTCAAGGGCATGCACTTTCAAAGAATTCGAAACCCCTCCTTTACTTCCTCCGTAATGCACAATGATTAGTAGTGATTCTTTGTTTGCAGGCATGTTAGGCGTACACATTCTCGAACCATCAGTTCACCCTTTCGTAATTGTGTCGTGTGTGTCATACCAAATAGAAAATTTGCCGTTGTTCTTGTCTGTATTTAGTTATTTGTTCTAAGTATTTGTTACGCAATTCCACTATTCTTCTGTTTTCCATGACTGATTGACGTTTATTTATAAATTTAAATCTAAATCTTAGTTCCTTTATCCAATTCTGAAGAGTGTTGTCACATCAGCTGACGTTATGGCTGGAAGAATTCAATTTCTCATTTATGATTTCAGCTGTAGGAATCTCATTGCTTTTGTAACAGTCGTGTATTGTTTTTTCAATTATTTTATCAGATGAACATCTGATGGTTTTGGTAATTCTGTATCACGTCCCGTCTTGCGTTCATAAGGTTTGTTTTTGATTATTTTACGTACATTTGAGATAGGAATTTCGGTCAAATCAAATGTTGCTTGTGATAGTTTGTTAACCTAGAAACCAAACTTGAGATGAAGATTCTTATATACATTGAAACATACTCTCTGTGTTTCAATATTCAAATGCACCCGAATCTTATTCACTGGTATCTCTTTTTCGCATTGTTCACCATCGCTATCGGAATCACTACACTGGAAAAAGTCTGCGTTGTTATCACACTCGTTATTACTATTAGTACTTGTCCAAAGACGCCACATTTCAAACTAATAACAAAAATTTTGATATCTAATTTCAACACTCAAATCGCGATTAGTTCCTGAACTGAATATTGACAATACGACTCTTTTAACCATCCTCACATTCTATTGGTCACCGTAACATGACTTCAAATTTGATTTTATGACCCTTCAGCCAATCATAAAACTCGGTTAGTAAAAATTATTTAATACGAACCGTCAATTCTTCAGTCCACGTGGACCAATTCGTAGCGGCATTATTTCTTTGTAATGGTTTTTTTTGGCCTGTGACTTCGCCGATAACTTCAGGAATTACTATATCGATTACTTCGACTATACAGTACTGTATAATTTTGAGTAATTTTCGGTGTTAACAAAAAATAAAAATGACTTTGCACCAAAAACTTTCAAAATCAATTTACTTTTCAAAACAGTTGACCGTGGTTAACACCAAAGTTGTGTAATTTGTAACATTACAGGCTTTTAAAATAAACCGTCGTATACAGGATGCTGTCTATTTATCGTTTTAGCTTTTTTCGTAGTCCCATTAAAAAAAGAGTAAAAAAATGTAACTTCACTCAGATAGACATGATTTCAAATATAGATGTTTTTTCAATGCTAAACAACTTTTCTGAATAACATTTCCCGAAATTTTTCAAAATAAAAGAACTTTACTCGTGCCACAGAATCAAATATTTGAAGGCTCCTCGTATATTACGTGTGTTGTACTGTATTTTGTTGGTGTATGTTTATTTTTAGGGGATGCACAATTTTTTGTCGAAAATAACTCTTTGTCGAAAAACCCTTAATAAATAAGGTTACCATATGGTGCGTATACTTTGGGGATGACACTGTATACTCCTGATCTTTACATTAGATGAATGTATACAGGGTCAATATGTTCAGTATTTAGAATACTGATATAGAGTTTACAGTTCAGTTATAATTCAAGTAAATTCTAGTTTCAATTCCTCAGACGAGTGCCTTGACTCACTTTTTCTAATAAATTCTTGTAATGACTTTCAATCAAAAGGTTACTTTCAATTACTCTAGTCTTATTAGAACCCTTAGACATATAAAGATTGTTAACATTAACTGAAACTACTGAAAAGAGTGAACATTTTCATTTAACTTTTTACTTGAAAAAATTCATTGAAAAAAGTATATTTACAACAAATTTTGAAATGAGCAACCTAAACAATGATAGATGCGTGATCAAAGCATAATCACCACGCACATTTGCATCTACTAATAATGATAATAATAATACCGCATATGCGGTCTCAGTCTATATCCATCGACATAACGCGGCCCTAAGAGTGCTATATTACCATCTACAGCATTCTTACGGTATTGACGAGACACAAGTGTTGCCCTACGCTCCAGGGAATATTGAATTCGTTGTGGGGAACGAGAACTGCCGAATTTATTGGAACTATTCGTTCCCCACCCTCATGCTCATACAGGCTAATAAACCTGATATAGTCCTTCTCGACCACCAGAGTAAAACAATATTTGTTGTGGAGTTTTCAGCTCCTGGCGAGACGAATATCGTCAGAAAAGAGGAGGAAAAACGGATAAAATATCGAGATTTTCTCTTTGAACTCCGCAGACTCTATCCAGATCACTCTGTCGAAATGGTTGTTCTGATTATTGGAGTCCTTGGTGGAATGATATCCTTTCTACTCTCGAATCTTAAAATCATACCGGCTTGCCGCACTGAGGCAGACATCTTAGCCTCACAGATGCAGAAGGCTGTCATTCTTGGCTCACTGCGCTTGCTCAGGGCACATGTTTCACGGACCCAATGATCACTAACCCCACGGTGTGGGTAGTGGTCATTGGTTGATAATGCTGGCGCGCCCTCCCGAATGTATCGGGGCTTCGGGAGATAGGGCCTGACCAGTGCACACTACGGTGAAGAACAAACAATGAAATATATTCCTTCAGAGAAGGTGTTCGGAATGTCTACTAGCTTCTCCTATACATAGGCGATCTTTTTTGAACGTTTTTTGCCGAATTAATCAGTTTGATGGAAGTGAGAAGAGCAAAATTTTGCATTACTGCCGCTTCCAATTCGCATTTGGAATCATTCGGCAATTTGAAAATAAGATCTTCCAGCCTTCCGCAGAGGTAAAGGTCTATAGGCGCTAAGTCCAGTGACCTGGCCGGCCAACGGCTGGGTCTTTGCTTGGCTAACCAATTATTTCCAAAATTGATACATATAATTCTGTCCTTTCCTTTTCAAACTGAGCAACATCAATTAGGTTGTGTCATAATCGTGCGAAAATGTCTCTAAAAGGTTTTCTTTTTTCTGAATAACTCTCGTGATACAAATTGCTTGCTACTTCTGCATTTTCGCCGGTTTGTACATATCCCATTTTTCATAAGTGTACCTTCAACGTCTATATGAAAAAACCTGAAAGCTTTATGTTTCTCAAAGATGACTCTAGCAAAATATCAAGTGTGCCACATTTTTGGAAAGGTAATTTAAAGCTCTAAAAATGGTTTTCCACCAATAACCATTAATATCTCATTGAAAAAATTCATTGTTTTCACCTTTGAATGAAATTCTATGTGAAAAAGCGTTTGGGAAATGTTTCTATCTAAACAAGAAATTTTTGACAGGAAAAAAATTACAGCACTTTTTGAAAATGCATATTTTTTAAAAAACATACTGTAACTTAGAAACGATGATAGATATCGATATGCGGTTTCCACCATTAGGTTTGTCATAAAATATGACTCTCAGACACGGCTCAGTCCATTCATAACCTATGATATGGAATCCATTATTTTTTTCTTGTTATTAAACGACTGAATTTAGATAATCTTTGTTGATAGGAGTAACCTATATAGGCCGTTTCTTTTATCTTGTGGTATGATCAGTGTTCAGTGGAAATCCATCCAAGTAGCCATCATTACCGTAAAAAAAAGGACTGAAAGGCCCAAAATTACCAATCCTTCATTACAAAAAAAAATCTACTTCATTATTCTTTATGACGTGATCTTTGCTAACCCACAACACTTATTTGGTTTCTCAAATTTCTAGTTTGATTTCTGTCAAATGCAGTATACACATTCCTTGCCAGAAGATTATTTCTATTTCATTTTAAATAAGTGAATGGTATATCACTCTACTTTATATTTTCTGAAATAACAATTCTATTGGTGAAAAACAGCATTACGAGTTTTCCCTGTATAATTTGAGTAGGTTTAAAGTCCCTGTGATTTTTGCTTGACCATTGTACCAACTGTTCCCCACGATATTCACCTTTTCATCATTTAATTGTCTTCATCTGTTACGGTTTGGAATATAGCAATTTTATTGTATATTGTTGCAATGATGAAGATCTTTTGTTGAAAATGACTTTTCATAATACCTTCTCCTACAAGTCTTTAATATGTAACCGAGTGAATACACGTCTGACAGTTCTTAACACATATCAACTCATTTATTTTTCTATGGAAACCCAGTAAAGCATACGCGTTTGAAAATGGTAAATTAAGTGAGATGCTACCTTTTCCATTCTACCAAGTTACACAATGATCGTATTTTGACCAAAAAGCAGAACTTTTGTTTTTTCCATTATTTGGAATTATAAAAATAGTCTATATAAAAAGTTATTCAGGAGAAATCAGCCTGAAAACAAGGATTACTGTAACACAAAAATTTCCGAAAAAAAGAAATTTTTGTTATGTTGAGATATCTTTTTATCGAAGTCATTGAATAATGTCTGAGATATGCCAATAAATGAATACGTTTTGGAAAAAATAAAAATATTCTACAAAAGAACTAACGACAGGACCGTAATTAAAAATTGTTGTCACTGATGATGCTTGTTATTCAGAATGAAATGCTACGAAAATGTCAAATGTGATATTACACTGAATGGTGATTTCATCGCTCAATTAATATTTTATAATGAATGAAACTTGAAGAAAAAGTTGATGGTGGCCGTGTTGATAAAAAATATTTATTTACATTTTTATTGTTACACCATTATAGTGCATTTCGGATACAATGGAATTTCATCTCCTCATTTTTTACATTTTCTGAAATAACAATTCTATTGGTGAAAAACCAAAAACAGTATTATTAGTTTTCTCGCGAAGGGCTGAATTCCGTGTGAATTTTACTTGACCATTGTACTGTTTCTCACGATATTTACCTTTTTGTCATTTACTTGTTTTCATCTATTAGGGTTTGGAATGAAGCAATGTTACCGCATGTTAAAAGAAACGTCCTGTATATGGGTGTATTGTATATTTTTGCAATTTATACCGAAAATTACCTTTTCATAATACCTTCTCCTACAAGTCTGAGAATCTTCTTTCAACAGTGGAAAATAATCATTGAATATTTTTAGATATGAAAGGTAGAGTGTCCGCTGTCCAAACTAAAAATGTAGACTATGAAGTGGCTGTACATACTGTGAAAATCCAGAAAAGTGGACAGGCTATCAATATAGACGAAATGAAACTAATTCAAGGTATTATTTATTTATTATTATCGTTTGTTGGTGAAATTATCCACCACTTATTGCTTTTTTCGTTTTATAGGTATTCAAGTGTTATGCATCGAGTGCACCAAAGTCAAGTGATTAAATTTTGTGCAGATTCATAACTTTTGAAATTCTGCTGAGCAAATGACTTGAGTTTGATGATAATTTGATAAAATAACGAAATTGAAGGTCGAGGCTATGATATAATAGCAATAGTCTAGTCTTTTTGATATAGACCATATTAGTG
Organism: Leptinotarsa undecemlineata; assembly: GCA_015342065.1. NCBI lineage: Eukaryota > Metazoa > Arthropoda > Insecta > Coleoptera > Chrysomelidae > Leptinotarsa > Leptinotarsa undecemlineata. The sequence goes on from WOGP01007428.1 coordinate 11,344, forward strand.
AAGTTCAATATTCAGTTTTCATGGTAGTTCAACTTTGAAATAAAAAATCACCACCCAAGATATGTTCTTATCATAATGACGTATAATATCGAATGGCTTCATTATTTATTTGTCTCTTGATGTTCGGAAATTTTCCTAGTGTTCTAGATTAATTGTTTGGCGTTCCTTATTATTGGATCGCGGAAGGACGAAATCCCGGCTTCCGGTTCGGAAGATTAAACGGCGTGTACACAAGATGGAGGCTAAGATCACGTCGGCGAGACAACACGCGTCTCGTATCCAATGTGTGATGGATTAATGGGCGGCAAATAGGCCTTTCACTCCCGCATTGCGGCGAATAGCCGCCAATCTACGACGTATTCATCACACTTTAAGCCAAGACGTGCTGCTGACCACCAAACAGCACTGCCTTGATAGGATACG
>WOGP01007429.1:0-11766 GCA_015342065.1 Leptinotarsa undecemlineata
AGTTGGAAATGAAAGAGCTGATAAACTAGCGAAAGAAGCAATTACTAACCCGCTAACAGGTACAGTATCACTTGCTGTTCATACGGATCTGAAGTCTCTATACAAGCAAACGATCAACAGTTGCAATTACAATGGAATATCGTCAGCAAAACTTCATGAGATAAAACAGTCAGTATCTCCTCGGAAAAACAACCCCCATGAATGAAAAGCCCAGGTCATTTTATCTCGTCTTCGTCTAGGCCACACTCGTCTCACCCATGGATATTTACTATCTGATGAAAATTCCCCAGTATGTGAAGTGTGTGATAGTCTTCAAAGTGTCAAACATATTCTCACCAAGTGCGTGCTATATCACAATGAAAGACAAAATTATGGCTTCCCACCATCGATAAAGGACATATTAGGAGATGAATGTAATATTAATAATCTATTAGCTTCCCTCAGAAATACCAATTTGTTACATAGTCTCTAAGTTTTTTCCATGAACATGTAATATATCGACAAGTCGCAATGACCCTAGAGGTCGATGCGACTGTAAATAAATAAATAATAAAAAAAAATTCTCAATGGGTGTTCTGATTGGAGTGTTTTTAATCCAGAGATTTTTAAAGATTTTTAAAGTTGCACAAAAAATTATTTTTCAAGAATTTTCTTTTAGGTAGCCGTGGAAATATCAAGTTTATGACAGTTTGGTGACTTTTATAAGTAATTGATAAATGATTATTGACGGTGTTTCAAAAAATCTCCGAAAATGAATGCAAATATTGATTATTCAAATGAAGTTCTTATGCAATTATTATACACGGACAGTGTGATCAAACCATTGTCAGAACTTGCAGAAAATGCAACCAAATATATCCTGAATTAACTCCAATGAACGGGAGAAAGTTTGTGAGATTACAAAATGATTTCCTTAATTATGGCTCAAAGTTGAAAGCGCCTTCAACATCAGCAAAACCTGTTACTTTAAATGAGGACAATACTGTTAACGTTTTGGCATTTTTTCATGCATCTCCATAAGCTTCAATTCGCAGTGCAGAAAAGATTTGGGCGTATCACATGCTTCATCAGTACAACGAATTTTGAAAAATCACGAAATGCATCCATGTAAATTTACCAAAGTTCAAGTTTTCAAAGCAAAAGACTTTGAAAGTAAAGAGAGTACATTTTTGCGAATCCTTTTTAAACCATATACAGAAAGATTTGGAATTTTTGTCAAGGAATAAACATTTTTGGGATGATCATAATCCTCATGTGACAAAAGAAATGGGTTTTCAAAAAAATTTTTCCTGAATGTTTCCTGTATTTTGTAGAATAAAATTAACTTTTTTATTTATCAAGACTCACTAAATGCAGAAAGATATCTCCAAATATTAAGAGCGACTGTTACCGATCTCCTGGAAAATGGCCTTTAGAGGAATAAAGGAATTTGTGGCTCATTCCACCCAAGAAGTTTCCAGGAAACTTTACGAAATGTTTGATGATCGTTGGTTTAGGCGTTCAGAGCCGTGGGATTGGCTACCGAGATCACCCGATCTCACGCCACGACTTGTTTTTATGGGGCGTTATAAAAAAAATAATTGCTTCAAGTGAATAACTCGTTGCAAAATCGATAAAAATCATTAAAGGAAAAAGTAATAAAATGAAGTAACATGGATCATTATGTAAAATTTTTGCAATAAAGTCATTTCTAAACAAAATCGCTCAAATTAATATACTGTAAAGAAAATACTCAAAAGAAACGAAAATATACAAAATTCTAATGAACGTGATGAAATGGAAGAAAATTGTAGCATTTGCTACCAAAGAAATCTGAAGCGAAATAAATTTCCAAAAAAAAGTTTCACTAGAGAAGAAGCCCCTTGAAACTCATGCATTCAAATATAATAGGCTCCATATCCCACCAGCTTCATTGGGTGATACCATATCACACCAGCTTCATTGGGTGATACATTGCAGATAATTAGAGAATTATTCGAGATATTGTGAGTTTGGTTTTATGAAAAGCAAAGATGGAGTATTCATATGAATGTTATGACTAATATGTGCCAGATGTAATCAAAATGTATTTGAAAGAAATGTTATTCAACGTACATTGACCACTTCAGGCACGCCGCAACAAAATGGAAAGGAGGAGGGGATGAATCAAACATTGCTCGACTCGGCAAGATGTATGATGATCGAATCAGGTTTACCTGATTTTTTTAGCAGAAACACCAGCAGCAGAGTGCTATGTTAGTAATTGTTGTGCTCTGGCTAAATGCGCCGCACGGAAGCAATAGCCAAGAGAACCTAGAGAGAGAATTGTTGTGCAACAATTGTTAACCAGCGATAAAGACCAATACAAAACAAGAAAATTCTCTCCTAAAAGGTATAAACTGCATATTTTTGGGCTACGATAGCAATTAAAATTCATAAAGACTCTGAGACACAAGAAACAAAATAAATTGCATTAGCAGGAACGTTAAATTTGACGGAGGCGTTTTTCCAATGTTGCATAATAAGCTAGATGTTCCGAAAAACAAAAGGAGTGAAAATGAACTTCGTAACATTAATATGAAGACGAACATTTTCAATTTTGAAACAAACGGAGAAAAATATTTATTCGGTAGAAGTAGCGATGAATAGGGAGAAATTACTGAAGTAGAAGAAGAATGAATTTTGATCGGCAATATACCCCAAACCACAGAATAGTTTTGGTCTTTTAGCATTCTACTGTTACCAAAAACAATGAATATGGTCAAGAGAAAAAAATGCAGAAAAATCTACTAAATCAGGCGGAGTATTGAAGAAACATACTTGAATGTCAAATCAAAATTTTGTAATGAAGCTACGATTTCTAGAACGATGGAAGATGGCAAGATGCTATTTTATAAAGTGAACAGACGAAATTAGAACAATCTAGTTGAAATCAATTTTTAAAAGAATGATGAGAATGTACGAATAGATGAGTTTTAAGTCAGAATTGTTGCACTAGGAAATTCTCAAAGGCGTGGAATTGATTTCGATCAAATATACCTATGCGCAAGTTGTCCAAAAGTTAACTATGAGGATACTGTTTGCCAATGCAGCTGAGATGAGTTGATTGATATATGAAATAATGGATTTCACTGCAGTATATTTTTCAGCTGATTTGAGAGAAGCTATATTCATGGAAATTCCAGAGAGATTTGATAATGCACAAAATAAATTGAAGACGAGATTTCCAGCTAGAGTTTTGAATTAAAGAAAATAGGATGGATTTGTCTGTAAATTGAATAAAAGTATATATGGATTGCATCAGTCGGGACTCAAAGTCGAGGCTTTGAGAGATCTTTTGCTGATTCATGTGTTTACTTCAAAAGTGAAGGAGAAGTTATAATCAACATTTACATAGATGATATAGGTATTGATTTTTTGAACTAGAGAAGAAAAACAAATTAAAGTTCAGTTTTGAATAAAATTTTGATACCAAAGACTTGAGAAAGCTGAAAAATTTTATCAGATTTACGAAAAATCAGAAGAAAATAAGATCAGACCGGTCATTTTTTGTCATCGAACTTTCAAGAGAAATAAACTTCTTGGAAGCGAAGAAGGTACCTGCTCCCCTACCCGTAGGAGAAAAATTTAAAATTGATAACGATGAACTTGTGAATGAAAATGATTATTGGAGAGTTATTGGAAGTCTTTTAGATTTGTCAGTTTCGATAAGATTGGATTCAGCATTTATAAATCAGTTTAATCATAGATCCTTCAAGCACCCTCGGAAGGGTTTGGAACATTTTCTTCGATATCTGAATGGGACGAAAGAATTTGGATGAGAATAAACCCAGACGAAAAATTACAAAAGTCTGCAGTGACGCCGATTAGGGATGCATTGAAACAGATAGAAAGTCCTAAAGTGGCTATGTTTTTAAAATTGGAGGATGAGCTATGGGTTGATCTCAGCGTAAGCAACGCACGCTGTGTTGCACTGAGTACTGTAGAACACTTGAAACATTGCTATAGACAGTTCAACATCCATAGCTTCAAGGCATCCGATAATCCGATTGGTTGTATTTTCTGCTCAAAATCAGCTCCGCTAAACCATGGTCCTTTGAAACCATTTTCCAAATGACTGCTTTCTTGAGGATACTCTTAGGTTCACATATGTGTCGGATCCTTTCAACTGAAATTTTAATAAACCCCTTCTAGTAGCTGCTGGCGATTGGAGTTTTTATTCACATACATGTTTTGGGTGCGTTGGCTTCCTGTACACTTTATTTATTATTAAACAATATGTGTTCATAACAATAGGGAACGTTTCTATTAGTTTTTTATTTTTATATTATATGTTTAATTTCTTGAGAAATCTTCTATTTTGATAATTAATTATAGCTGATATTCAATATACTTTTCAATAAATAATGTTCGAAGTGGGTTTTACAATTTTTTTCAGAAATTGTCATAACATCTCACTCGAATCAAAACAAAACAAAAATTCGTATTATTTGAAAATCTACCGCTTTTTGGGCGGCTTTATTACCGCTTTCAACTTTTTTGATCTGGCAGCACTGCTTGATTGGGACAGGTGATATTTAACAAGCGACACTGCTGCTGCCAGCGGCGTCAGCCTGAGCCTTATCACCATCTGATTATGGGAGTGTGATGTACGTATAATGTTTTGAAAAGAATATAAAAATGGGTAACCATCACGGACATGGATCAAAATCTGGAAATGCCACTCCAAATTCTGCAGTACATTCACGCAATGGATCTAGAAAGAGTATAACTGGCTCAGTTTCAGAGACAGATAGCCAGAGTCAAGAGAAGCCTAGTCAAATGTTACCTGTAGAAAAACTAGCAAAGGTGATGTAATTAATATCTCCTGAAATAAAATATCACCATTTAATAATTTAATACTATTTTTCCTGCCATGAAAGACATATGGCAGAAAGTGTCATTGAACACTATCACTTTTTGCTTACATTCTGAAAATCCTTCTATTTTCAAATTTTTTTTGTTTCAATCCAAGAAGATCTGCTGTTCCAAAGAATCAGAAGAATAAAGAATTCTTCAAAATATAGTTCATATTTCTTTAGGGAAAACGTTAAAATTATTTTCTGATGATTCAATCCATGTTCACATAAACTGCTCCAGAAAGTAGATCAGGCCTCATATTCGTCCAACTTTTTCTACTTCATAGTAGGATTTTCGTCATTTTGTTTTACTTCTTCGCTAGAAACTGATAAATTAACAAAAAAGTTAACCTAAAGAAGATGAAAATTCTCTACAAGATACAAACTGGAAGAAAACATTCATCCGAAACAATTACTTTGAAACATATGAACATTGAACTACATAAAAGTCACTTCTTCCTTTTCAGTTTGTACTTCAAACATTTATAATGGATTTGAAAGAGATATCATTCATAGGAATGCTACACAATTAAATAAATTAATTAAAGAGCATTGATATACAATTTAAGTTACATGGAAAACTATCAATCCCCAGGTGTATTCTGAAGTTTAAGGTGAAAACACTTGTCTTCAAATCCTCATCAGCACCTTTTTGGATAACTTTGAAAGAGAAAGCACTCAATTCTTCCTTAAAATTAGGACTTTATTTTACTGAAAGAGACACTGAGCTTGTGACAATAACAATTCCTATGAACATAAGCTTTCTACTTCTCTTCATAATTAAACAAAAAAAAATTCTTTTTTCCATTCAAACATAAACTAGGTTTTTAAATAGTGCTTGACCAAAAAATATTTTGTTTGCCAACTTGAGTAAAAATGCAGCAATATGAGTCATGTTGCCACCGTTGCTAGGCAACGGTTAGGAAATATAGACTAGATTTATAGCAAATCAGGGACTGTTGCAACATTTGAAAACTTAGTTCAAAAATATCACTAAATCTAATTTGCCCTTATTGAAATAAGATGAACAAAATATAGTTTTGCCAAATTCTATAACCTTAAAAAAATAAAGATTATATTTTAAATAGCCCAGCTGCATATATATTTTTCAACGGTAGAAAAACTGTTCTCAATTAAACATGTTTTAAGCAGATACAATAATTTTACCGATATTGTAGAAATATAATGATGAAGAGCAGCTCAACAACTTGTTCTCACTGTTGAACTTCCTTAACTCAAAAATCCAATTTACAATGGAAGAATTCAAGAGGGCGATATGGCCCTTAGAGAAAATTGATATAAACAAAGTCTGACTACCTGCACTAAATCACACTCCTAAAAAAGTCTCATTCAATTGGAACAATAGAAACGAGGGCACCTCCTTTACCAATGGTACAAAACCAAATATACCGCCCTTGAACATAGTATCCACAAACCAAGCACTTCATCCATATCCTCATTGCTTTTGATAATATATACTGTAGTATCAGATGAAACATCAGGCAAAAAACCCTGCAGACAACAGCCAATAAACCCTGAAAATAGCGTCGAGACAATCATAGTTGTTGAAATAGTGGATTTCTCAATTCCCCGAAGACAAAATAAGCACTCTTGAGTTTACAGTTAATAAATACTCTCAATATGACTTGACCATCAAAGACAAAACCTAAAAATTCAACACTTTCCATGTTGAACATTGTATTTGAGGATGTAACAATATTTTGTGACTTTTATCATTAAAATCAATGAAAATGAATAAGGTATTTGTTAGGTTCTGAGTTAAATCTATTTGTTCATATAAATAATTATAGTTTTGAGTCCTTGAGAAACACTGTGGCATATGAGTTTCAAATCTAAGCTTACATTATTTGAATCCACACACTCATAAATATTTGCTAAGTATGAACACACTCTAAAGCAGTCCATGTCATGTCATAATAACTCAATGCGTATATAGTCAAGGTGAAGTGTCAGTGAAGGTATTGAATGTGTAGGCTTGTCCATATGTCAATAGGGATGGCCCCTCTGAATGAAGTTTTCATAGTTCATATTCAATAATACGTCACGATTTTAGTGTATTGAGAAAGGTTTTGATTAGATATAACACATTAGTTCCTGAAGAACTGTGGAACTCCAACTTATATTAGCTTAGAAGATTCTTCACACATTCATAAAAAAATCAAGATCAATTAAATAACATTTGTGAGCTATTCCATTTTCCATAAATGTCTTCATTTTACACCAGTTTCCAATCCTCCAATCAAAGGTCTTCGGGTACATGAAACACAAATTGAATTCTTTGAATAATTATAATAATAACAAAGAAAGAGAACAGAAAAACAAACATAGAACTGGGATGGAACAAGACAAAGAATCGAACTACTGTTATTCTATATATTCATTCAGTCTTCTCAAAGTATACTTTTGTGATCAGTGTATTTCAGCTACTTGTAAACTACTGAGCTCATCCCTTTGAATTTGAGTTAACATGTATTTGATTTGTGAGGAATTAAAATGAATTAACTGATAATCATTTATTTTCAGATTCTGACGGAAAAGTCTCAAATTGAGGAAGGCGTAAATGGAATAACTTTACAAGTATTCAGCGTGAGTTATAAGAATTTGTTCTAGGCCACTCATTTATTTTCTTAGTAAGACTAGAGTACATATTTAAATCTTGTCCAACTGTCAAACTCGCATCAAACATTTTAAAATTGTTTTAGACACTATAGGAGCTATAAATTAGAATTGTCATCGACAATAAACTACACCCTAGAGTGGTTAAAAAGAACAAAATCTGGGCTGGTAGGCTGTGGTCAAAAGGAACTTGTAGTAGCAAATGTTTTGTCTTCTACTGAGGCAGACATCTTCAGTGGTATATGTGAATCTTGAGGTATCTCAAAGTCTGACTGGATCATTGCTGAGACAAGTTCCATTTGACACAGTCTACCAACCCAGATTTTGTTTACTCTAATCATCACTCCAGTATTGACAGACTATGATCTCATACTTCTAAGTGATTATTGATGGATATAAGTTTGTTACTTGATTTTTCAACTTTTCAAGTTTTTTTGTAGGAGTTTTTATTTAAATGCTTTTTGTTCATGTACATGATAAGTACTTGTATGTATGTAACATGTAATATTTATTCGACTTATTTTTTGAAAAATCAATCAAAAGTTTTGTAAAGGATTTTATTTGGATGTTTTTTGAATGAAAATATTTTTTATTATACTTTTTTTTTATTTTAACGTATATAATATATTTGAATGAGAAAAATCTCAAGACATGACAATACTCTTTGTTTTTTTCTTATTAGTCAGTGGGCTATGCTTGAAGACAGGCAGTAAAAAAATCTAAAGAAATGAACTTTAAATGTTCAAATCCGTCTCGGATATACCTACACAGTAGGTTGAATGAACAGACGCTTGTCAGAAAACTACTTCACTGGCTAATACCACGAACGGCGTTGGATTATATCCGACAGGAGTCAGTGCAGGAATCTTCACAGAAAATTTCCTGCTCATGCAATTGATAATACAACTGAAAGAGTCAATCTTCAATTTCGGAACGGACACACTTGCAGACCGGTTTCGGGCTCCTTAGCCACTCGTTAGTGCAAGATAGTGACCATTATCGACCTAAAGTCAATGATATTCCATAATTGAATTAAAAATCGAAATTCTTGCAGAGTATTTCATTCCTTGTCTTAAGTTGGAGCGAACATCAAAAATGTCACTCTATCTAGTGGACGAGGTGCTAACCAACTGCATATCCGAAACGAGCTTGAACATTTAAAGTTCATTTCTCGTTCATTTTTGTTAAAAAATGAATTGAACTTGTCAATACTTGATGAAATTCCATATTGAAGCTTACTTATAAAGTTTACTGTAAGATTTTCACAATTGCATGTTTTACAAAAACAGGCATGTGTTTCAGTATAAAGTAGCTTCCTGAAGCAGGATGTTTTTTGTTGAATTTTCCTGTATTTAAGATAATTTACAGAAAAAACACCTACTTTCTTCAAAGTTCATGAAGCTTAATCAATATTGTGAACAAATTTTATGAAAATATGAGAAGCTTATTTTGAATACAATTTTTATACTGTTTTTGAAAGAAAATACATAATTATTGGCACAAACCCATTTTTTTTGTAACATGTGTACATCTATGCACTATTTTGACCAGTAAACTTATATTCAATTAAATGGGTTACTAAACATTGTGACAAGTTGACATACATCAGTATCATCCATAGATAACCTCTTAGAGCTTAGTGATTTCAAAAACTAGCACTGTTCCCAAACACCAGAACTGTAACACTGTTTTCGACTCACGTTTTTTAAACCAAGTTGGCATTTTTAGGAGATGAAGTAGGATAATTCCTAACTCTGGGTGTTAGTTTTCATAATGGGAAGGTTGTTTTTGGAAATATCCAAAATTGTACATTGACAATACATAATCTCCCAATTTTCCTGAGTTCTCCCAGTAAAACAAGCATCATTACTGTTTTTATTTGTCTTATCATTTTTCCTTACATAAAAAATTTGGAGTGAATATTTGATTTAATGAGATCTTCAAATCAATTTCAATGACATTATCTGGCATATATGCCCATTAAAAATTATTTTTTTTAGCGTTACTTGTTTCCAAGATATCCAGTTCTTGGAGAAAAATTGTTCAAATATTTTCACAAGGCCTGCAATTCGAAAAATACTTACATCAACACAAATGCCTTTAAACAACAGTGTGAGACCTATTTAGGGGTAAGCGATATTCAAAAACTTTATCAATCACATGATGATTCCTTTCCAAATTCCAGATAATAGATGACGAAAAAGTACGCGAAATATTAGTAAAAATGTGGACTTCCTATGATGAAGAAAAAGGTGTTGATGTTATGACTCCAGACGATATGAAATCCTTACTCATGTCAACATACCACATAAGCATGGATCATTATTCAGAAGGTCCCCAGATGTGCCTGTCTTGTAATAAGACCCTCAAGGCTGTAGTTGATAGTTGTTTTCATACTAAAAAAAGCCTTTCATCTGCTTTTGTCACCCACTGGATAGAAAGTAATATTCCTAGATTGTTGTTTCCCCTACACAGATATGCTGTTCATTCTTTGGCTACTTCATGGCGAACTCTGGAAGAAAGTGAACCCAACTTAGCTGCTGGTGAGTCAAATATATACGATTTATTGTAGACATTTCTTATTATCAACAATATCTTAGAAGTGTGTAGATTATCCATAGATGAGTACTGGGTTACATAATAATGTCAAAAACTCCTAACAATTTCTTACGTAACTAAAAACGCAAATGTGTATCAGGTGTTCATTTTATATAAATTCATACAGACACAAGTAAATATAACTGTTTTTTTTTTAAATAGAGAAAGATTATTTTTATTGATCAGAACACACTTCAGAACAAATGAAACGAGTTAGGCAGAATTATGCCTCTACCTCCGGTTTCTGTGGTAACAAAGAGAACGTCGTCAAGATATCATTTATTCTCATTCTTATGACATTGATACTAGGAGTATTGAAGACTAATGCATATAAGAACACTTTTTCATTTATTTTAATAATGAATCGAGCAGTAGAGAAGGAATTAATTATTTCTTTATTGATATCAAGTCTTGTGCAGATTTTATAACAAAATAATTGCATACTGACTGAGAGCTCTTTTTTTCCCTAGGTGAAGGAAGTGAAATTGAAGAACGTCCAGGTAAAAAAAATGCTTTTTGATGTTTAATCGCTAAAGTATATAATGCTATTTTTTTTTTCAACATTTCAGTTTATTTATTTTTTCTTTAAGCCACAGCTTGACATTTGATGAACGAATAAATGGAGAATTTTTTATGATAGAACTCACACTAGATTATGAAATTATTTTTTTGCGTCGAGGCAGATTTAAGTGGTTAGAAACGTTCATTTTCAATATATTTATCAAATTTGCATAGATTAACCATGTTGTGACAAGATCTGACCAATAAAGTGTGTCTCATTTTTATGTTTCCATTTTTTGATTCAGAGAAAGATTGTAAAACGTGCATAACATAAACATATATTGGCACCTGATGTGAAGTTTTATTAATTTTTGACAGAAATCTTTTAAGACGTGATATATCCTTTTGGAGTTAAAAATCACAAGTTGTTAGTTATAAGTTAGAATTTGTTCCTATTAAAATAACAGCATTGCTTTAATCATAAAAAACTGGATTGATCTTATGGATTGTTCTCAGACCAAACTTTTAATTTGCTTTTAATATAATATCGTTATTCCTTATTCATTTTAATTACACATTAATTATTACATAGTAATATATATAATATGAATTGTGAATTTTATTATACTTTCCAGATGGTTGACTATTTAGATTTGAATAATTTCCTAGCTCCAATCGATCGGTTACAGTGTTGAGGTCTAAACAATATCCTTGTGGCAACTTATAACTTTTACCATATTATGGATTCAGCCATAACCCTATTTGTTCCACGAAAACTTCATAATGCCTCAACCTTCCCAATATGATTCAATAATACAAAAGAAAATACTTCATATGAAGTAAAAAGAATCAAAGCAACATATTATTCTATTTTGAGTTTTCAATATTAAGAGATAAGTGCAAGATTATATTAGTGATAACCTAAACGGACTCAAGGTCAGATTATAATGAAACAAATTCGAACTATCAAACCACATGATTCTGAGTGACGTTTCGGCAGAAGGTGATCTAGAGATTCCACCTTCCCACGAGTTTCACAACTTCGGTGATAAACCACGGCGTCGCTTAGGATTATACAGCCAAACTAGGTCACCGGTTTCGAATTCTCCAGCATTCGCCTTGATGTCATAAGCCTTTTTCATTCTATTGCTGG
>WOGP01007430.1:0-11765 GCA_015342065.1 Leptinotarsa undecemlineata
TGTAAGTTTGAAAATGTCCATATAGGACGAAACTGCAGTAACGTTAGTTACAATTAAAAGTGGTAAAAAACATAGAAATTTTCATTTCTCTTTTCATCATGACTTAAAACTCTTATTCCAATTATTAAATTATCTTAATAACTGCCATGCATTGCTAGCACAAATTGGCTTACATGTCCCTTCTAGAAATACAACGAATACAGAAACATTTGCAATAGATTTTCATCGTTGTAACTACGGTAAACATTCTCCCCTGTCTAGAGTTGCTATTGGTGGTAATAAAGTCGATCTGGACTTCTTTTAATTGAACGAAACAAAATTTAAGTTTGCATTACGCTCGCTTAGAAATAAATTATAAATGGTAATAAATATAAACATCCTCAATTATTGAATTTTCCATATCTTAATCATTCATTTACTTAATTAATATTTCAATTCAGTAAATTTATTTTCTCACTGTTATTCTTTATTAATGAATCAGTTTTACTTTTAGCAAGTAAGTTAGATATAATTATTTGTTGTATTCATATAATTTATTGTGAAATCTCTTAAACTCAATTGGGTGTTACCCGTTAATGAATAAAATAAAATGAAAAAATAAAAAATATAAACATTGGATTACAGGAAAGAGAAATATTTTCGAAACAAATAATTTTATATGAACACTGCATTATATAAAAAACACTTTTCTCTCATTCAGTTTGTATTCCAAATTCGTTATGAAATTGAATCAGTTATCATTCACGGGATTCCTACCCAATAAAGTAAATGAAAGAGGTGAACTTTCATTTAGATGGAACACTGGCATCCTCTCTGCTAGACATCCGTTGTTTAGCCGAAAGGCATTCGCCTTATCAGCTCTTCAGTACCAAATCTGGATAACATTATAAATAATTATAAATAATATGTAGAATCGAAGTTCAGTTAGAAATCGTGTGTGCTTTCCATGATACTTAATGATCTCTGCAGCAAATATCCCAAAAACTGTACAAGTAAAACAAATAATGAAATGAAAATATTTCAAATGAATATATCAAATTATTTACTCAGGTTTCATATTTCGAATATCTTTTATCAAGAAAGTCCGTACAGTAGAAATTGTTCAATAGACAAATTCACTTTTTGTATCGCTAGACCGAGGAGTAGAATTGTGGATTTGGTGAAATTTCGACTGAGGATCTTCGCAACTAACCAGTGAAATTTTGATCGTATGGATTTGAAAAGTATATTATCGCAATCCTCTGCACTTTTCTTTAGTCTATCTTTATTCTATATTCACGTCAAATTGGGATTATGTGCCCCTCTCAGTAGTCAAGAAACAAGAGTAAGAGCACAGAATTTGACCTCTGCGACTTCAGAAATACTGGTAAATAGATCATTACAGTTGGACGAAACGATTTAACAGATAACGTTGATGAAATTGTTCTGAGGCTATTCTCATTTATATTATACCTAATTCGAAAATAGTAGGCACTGAATTTTCAGAAATGACTGTCTGTTTTGCCATAATCTGTCTCTTGCAGTGGCGAACGTAAATTATACTGAACAGATGAAGAAAAATGATAATGATAAAATATATAAAATCACAACATTGACAACAATGTTTTCGTTTTAATGCAATAATATTTCTGAGAATTTAGTGCTATAGTTTTCATGTGGTTAAGGTGGTTGAGAAACAATTATCAGTAATTTCATGGTGATTATATAAAGTTAAGTATTTGGCAATCTAGTGTAAATCCAGAATACCAGTAAATGCCATTACGTTCATAACCCATTTCATCCAGTTTTACAGAAAATTATTATAATTTCAATGAATATCAAAGAATTGTTTCGGATGAAATCATAATAAATATTATATCATTCATGAAAAATTAATTTTATGAGACAATCACCGACAATGTATATCCTAACAATACTGAATTTGTGAAAAAATTCAACTTACACTTCACGTCTATATTGTTTTGCATTTTTTAGAACAGTTCGCTGTTTATTGACTGATTTTTCAGTTCAGTGCCATTTCTATTTCTATGGCTTCACGTCAAGCTTGTATTGTTCTCAAGTTTCAAAAAAAAACAAAATTTGTATTATTAAAAAAAAATTACGATGAAAAATATAGTTATTTTATCAATTTTTGTTATCTTGCTGGTTAATTTTCGACTTATTTCTAGTCGAGAATTGAATGACGAATCATATTATTGTTACCTATAAAAGACGTATTTGTTTCAGGAAGGTATGCCTATAAGGCTGAAAGGTTTACATTTTTGTAATATTGTGTCATTCATAGACAAACTTATAGCAATGATGAAACCTTTTCTCAAAGAAGAAATATTACGTGTGGTAAGTACTTTTCTGCATGATTGAAGTAGTGCAAATGTATGAATATAATTGAATGATTAAAATTTCATTGTCTATAAATGTTGAGATTTGTATATCTATAAGTTTTTGGCTTTCTACTAGTTATTGGAGATTAAACGACTAACCTGTAAGAAACTTTAATTCTCAATTAAACGAGATGGTTCTATCCGAAAACTGTAGTATATATTTCGCAATCTTTTTCGGCGTAATGTTTATCTCTAAAAATGGTCAAGCCCTGAATCACGTAACTGAGTCGCCTCAATATACTTTTGATTATATTTGGAAAAACAACATTTCACACTTTGGCCATATAAAAAAATCCTAAATGCAGATGCTTCGGTCCTATTTTTGGAAATAACTATTTGATAGTCATAGATTTCGAATTGAAATTTTTTCGAAGTCGAAGGGACAATTATTCACTACTCCTAAAGTCTCTCAAAGTAATAGACATGCCAAAAATTTGGTGAAAATTTTCGAATAGAGATTCAAACAATTTTCGCCATATTTTCTTTTTGAATATCGCAATGATCCACATTGTACCACAGGAAACTCTCAATTTTTAAACAGAATTCACAAAGAAATTTGGATTTATTAAATCCGAATCCGCTTTAACAAATTGTGGCAGAACGGGAAGTCGAACAACAAAAAATGAGGGGCACTTCCAGAAGTTATTGTGCAATTTTCGTTATTCGTAACACTGGATGAGACAAATCTGCTCATGTCAGTACATAAAACATTCCAACGAATGTTGTTCTCTTCAATTCAAATGCTTATTTGATTTCAATCCCAGCCACATCATTGAAAATGGAAGCGGGAATGTTTTTGGGACAGAATAGCTTTTGTTTCTTTGGTTTCGTCTTAAAAAATTCCAACGTTCGCTGATGAGGAGTTTATATTCCGAAATTTCAAGGACAACACCTTGAGGATGTTACAATTTCGTGTAACTGAAATGTAATATCAGTAAGAACAGGTTGAATAGAAAAAGTCGTGAAAGATACACCAGATACATAGAGTATCTACATTATTACAAAATTTGTACCTACATATTCACAGTAGTAGCTGTAAAACTATAAAATAATACATTAGTACATAACACATAATAATACGTTAATAAGTTGTACAACTCATGACATTAATGTCACAATTTAACTTTGACCCAAACTTAAAAAATAATATTTACGAAGTCGTCAAAGTCAAAAACTAGTTTATTAGTAGTCAGTAATGAATAATTTAAGCAAAACAACATGAAACATTTCAAAATGGTCTTCAATTTTTCATGGGATATAAAGAAAATATCAATTTGTTCATTGTACTTGTTAGTGTTGTGAACAATTTTACATAAATAAGAATATTAAGACGAGTTAGTTCTCCGAAACGGTATGTGGAATAAATAGCTTGTGCTAGGTGGCCTAATAGGAACGTTGATTTCAGTTTGGTTCAGAATATGGGCATTGTCTACGGAATTTGAAATAATTTTGTGTGAAAATAAAATATCAGAGATCACTCTTCTACTTGATAGGGATACAATAGTGAAATGTTTTCTGGCATTTTCAATTTCGCCGTTGTGATTGAAATTTTATTCAACATAGATATATTTGATAAATTTGTTCTCGATGTTGAGAATTTGATGGTTTTTTCTCTTCAAAAGTTTTCCACATTTATTATATAAAGAGGTAGGAGTGGCATTGTGAATGTATATGGTGATTATGATATCTCGACTTGTACCATTTCCAGCAATGTAGTGTTCACGGCAAATTCGTTTCTATCGTTGTTTTGTCACCTTCGTTTTCCTGTACTCATACCTGTTCAGCAAGGGAATCAAGTATTTTCAAGGAATGGAACGTGATTAGTTTTATCTGTAAGGAGATTTCATAAAACAATGAATCAAATAGGTCAGTATTTCGATTTCGTTATTTTCCTTTCAATTCTATATTGGAAACTATTCTTTCCTTTTTCGGATGATTCGCCATGTCTTCAAAATTTTGTCTTCACTTCACTACATTTTGAATATTCTGACGCGTTAATTGAATTGAAAATCAGTAACACTATTCACGATAATAATTACAAATGCTCACAATGGAGACTTTATCACCCATACGCGTTTTACTACATATTAATTACCTCAGTTGGTCCACCTCCAATGGAGGAACTACTGTTAGACGTATTGGAAATAAAGTCTATACCATGAAGATTTGTAAGTATTATCATGAACACTCTTCTACAGCATAATCTCAAGACGGAATCATAGAAGTATGATATATTGTTGAAACGACTCATTATGTTCTTTTCTGAAAGAGTATAATGTTCAATTTGGTCGAAACTATGGCTTTGACTACTGGCTTAATATAGTTAAATCCGCTGCATTTTAAAAATGTATTTATGGAATGATATTATTTTACGTCAAAATATTTTTTACCAAATTCCAACCCTCACGAATTTTTTATCGTCCATCTGAAATTTTTAAATGGAATGGAGTGTAATATTTCGTTTACAAATTATTCTTACGGATCATATGATATTCATGAATATTCAACATTCAATTATTTATTCATCGAAAATATCTAATACAAATATACGATGAAACTAGTTGTTCTTGAGTTGTTTCCGCGCATACTAACTAGTAATGGCTCGTTCAAGTACACGAATAATTTAAATTTGAATATTGCTGAAATATAATTGAAAAACAACAATGCAGGAATGTTGTCAAATATCTCAATTCGTAAGAAGAACGGAACAATTGATCCGTGAGATCCGAACCGTCAAAAATGTTTTCAACGACTACTTCACAAGATGAAAAAAATTGAGTATTTCGCTTATCATCGAAGAAAATCCAATCAAAATATTGTTTACTTAGTGGTCAATATTTTTCAATACGAGTAGGCGGCTGGTTTTTCCGACTAGACTCCGTTCTATCTTATTTTATGAGGTAATTTAAACAAACCAGACACCATGTGATGCACCGTTTGGAACCTTTGGTGTGGTAATGAATATTACTGAAGTTCATTTCCAACACCAAACCGTTATATTTAACACTTCGACACATGTTTCGATCACCGAGTGATCATCTTCAAGAGGAAGATTGAACTGAATTTGCATACAATAATGTCCTTCATTATACCATGAATACCTCTGCTAGGTACTTGCGTTAATTGTCCTAAATTGATTTACAATGCTGTCTTATCTACTAGTCTTCAATTAATTTTACATTGTGGTCTTATCTAATAGTGAATCGGATAATCAAAATATTATTCCAACGAGCTATATAGTAAATTATTAGTTATTAGTTCACCATCGTTATTCATAATATTTCACACAGTATCCCTTAACAACAATATTATGACATAAGGGGCGTAGCAAATTATATTTTCAAATCCTACCTCTCTATAACGTCACAATATTTTTGAAAGAAACCTCTTCTGTAAGCTCATCAATAAAACACGGCGTGTCACAGGAACGATATCTTTGATTATCTGAATCCACTGAACTGTGTACTATTCGCAGACGATGTAACCTTTATGGGGCTAATTATATCATGACGAGTTGAAATACCAAATGGAAATATCTAACACTAAAATTGAACAATGGCTAGTCCCTAATCTTTTCAAATATAATCGGAACAAATCTCAATCCATTATGTTTTCAATAAATTGGTCATTGAATGAAGGGTCTATTGTAAATTTCTTGGGTGTCACATTGGATGAAACTTTGAAATGGTCTTGCCATATTGAAAAATTTTGTAAAATACTCTCTAGTGAATTATTCGTCCTCAGACGTCTCCCAAAAATTTTTTCCAGATATACTCAAAATCTCATATTTCTCTCTTTCACTCACATATCACATATGGAACCATACTATGGGGCAATACTCTAATCATGTATTCGTTCTACAAAAATTCTACAAAAAAGGCTGTGAGAATTGTTGCCAAGGTAGGTTTTAGATACTCGTGTCCCCCAATACTTCGGGAACTGAGAATAATTCACTGGACATAAAATTATATAATACATTGCCTCCAGAATTGAACTTGTGATGCACTGTTTGAAATCTTTGGTATTTTTTCCCAACACCAAACCGTTATCTTAACACCTCGACACGTGTTTAGATCACGTGTCATTTTCAAGAAGAAGATTAAACCTGTTTCAATCTTCCTCTTGAAGATAATCACTTGGTGATCGAAACACGTGTCAAGGTGTTAAAATAACTGTTTGGTGTTGGGAAAAAACTCTAGTAATATCCAGAATTGAAGAATATGATAATGAACAAATTCAAATATACAATCGAAAAGACATTACTTGAAAGTTGCTTCTATTCCATAAACGAGTATATGGAATAAAATAAATTCGATACTCAACCGCTTTTCACAGTGCTATTCATGGGGTATTTATGACTTCAAAATTTTATTTATTTCTGGTATTGTGAATTTGTTTTATGAATCTGTCTATTGTATGTAATTAGTCTCTTATATGTTGTATAAATTCAAATCATTCCATTTCATCATGGATGATAATATTATCCATCCCGCTCGACCTACTACAAATGCATTATATAGATATGTCACGTACTCAATAAATCTATCTATATATCCATTATGTTGACTTAGCCATCTAGATATTTGTCTTCCACATTTTGGGTGACTTAGCGTTCCTTATATCCTATTTTAATACAACAAAACCATTCCATATACTTTAATTCATTAAGATTAGTTAGACGAGTTAACGATAACGGGCATCTAGATGCCTATGAGAGTGTAGAAATAAGTGAACATAATAATATTATGAATAACAATGGTGGACCAATACCTAATAGTATACTATATATCTTGTTGAAATAATATTTTAGGTATCAGCTTTACTCGACTATTAGATAAGGCCACATTGTAAAATTCATTTAAGACACAGGTATCAGCTAGCAGAGGTATATATCGTATAAATAAGGACAACATTATATGTATATTTAGTTTAATCTTCCTCTTGAAGATGATTACTTGGTTATGATTACTCCAGTAATATTGAAAGCAGACACCGTTAAAAATTCAACCAACATAATTGAACAAAAATTGACTACGCATACAATAAAAAATATTCTCAAGGATTTTGAGGAATTTCAACGGTGAAGGGGAGTTCTAAAAACATGGATATGAAATGCAATTTTACAGTCACTTGTCAAACTTACAAAATAACTGAAATATTATCATTACACAACATATTTTATTCTAAAAGTTGTAGTTTGATTTTATAATTTTGTATTCACTTCGAGTGAGCTGAAGTGAGGATATGATATTTTTTCGTGAATAGTGGCATTCCATAAACGAAAATTCAAGTAGGTAGGTATTTCGTGCGTTACCTTCAGGCCATGCTGTGAAATAAGGGTATATCTATTCACAATTGGGACAATGAAAAATTACACATTCATAATCATTAAAATACGCGATAAAACACATACCTTTGTATATATAGTTGGCATTTACTCATCAGGAACGCTTGTTTGGATACTCAATAACTTGTCCTCAGTGTATCGAAGAGAGATAGCATCACAAACCTGAGTCGTCGACAAATTGATACCTAAGTAATGGTATCATTTGACATTTCAATGATTTAATTATGGAGTTTATACATTTTGAATTCATTCATGCTACATTTTTCAGAACTACGGACATTTTGCATTTCATAGTGAATACATTTTTACCGTAATTATAGATTTCAACTCCAAATTGGAAATGGATCTGTCTATGGAATATGAAATAAAATGTATCTATAGAGTAATTAATTATTATTTAGTGTTGAAGAGTTTTATAAAATTACTTTTTGTACAAATGTCATTAAAAGTGACATTTTTAATGGTTGTCAAGAGTATTAAAAGATGATGGTTACAAAGTAGCGTGTTAAAAATATTTTTAACAATAGTGTTATTGTTGAAAGTATTTTTAACACGTTTTTATAGCAATAAACAAAACATATTCATTCAAATTTCAAGGAAGTTTAATTAAGTATGAACAATATAAATATAGATACAATCAAATTCTGTTACAAATGTATTATATAAATTAAACACCAGCAAGAACTTAAAATGTGACTTCAAATAAAACGTATGAGCTGTAAACAACACTGTTTGTTGGTAACCAGATGATTCAGGGTCACCTGACACGGCCACTTCAGAGCAAATGCAATAACATGAAAATAATTAACTGACAGTTATTCAAAAAACTTTGTTCCATATTCGTGTTAAAAGTAAGTTTTATTTTGTTCGTGAATTTGTTCAACTACCTATGCTCGTTTCGCAAACTTTTCCACTCACAAAATAAAACCTTACTTTCAACACTCATGTCATAAATAGCTATTTTAGTGGATTTCAAAAATAAACGTAACTTTCCATCAGAAGATTAGATTGATCGTCGTTTCGTTTTCATAATTTGTCAATTTGTTTTCGCTGCACAAATTGATGACGCAAGTGTAATATTTCTTTATCCCAAATGTAATCCACTAAGCATTATTCGAATTAACTGGCGACATTAGCTGAACTCATTCACTGTGATCTTCATTTTCTCTTAAAGCCCATCATTCTCTGAGATTGTGACAGTTTCATCAATTACGTTGATGAAGAAAGATGAGGGGTAGTTGTAGAGATTATAGAGTATGACAAGTCTTATTTTGTAAAATTCTGGCAAAGACCAAAACTGAAACACTCTTATAATGAATATGATATTTGGGAGCAATGCTTATTTTAGTTTCATTGAACGTCACAGGTTGCAGTATTAGGTAGAATTAGTATTTTAGTCATTTCAGTGACGTCTCCGGGTCACATAACTTTGCAATACACTAACCATATTCTCAAACATGTTTTGTTGATGAAAAATGAGAATTGAAAATAAAATGAATACTGTGGTTTATTGTATTCGTTTGAAAATGTCTTCATAGGACGCAACTGCAATAACGTTAGTTACGAATACAAGTGACATAAAAACATAGGAAGTTTTAATTATAATTTCTCATGATGATTTCCTACCACGTAGTAACGGCTACATCCATCTATTTATGTTTTATTGAGATTGAAGTGATCTTGTATTTTGCACGTTTCAGCTAGGCTTGCACGTTGGCATGGATACTGTATACGAACTCATTCCTAAAAATATATTCCCGCAAGACTATGGTGGTACCGCCGAATCTATAGAAATTTTACACGGTAATGATCAGGCAATGATCGTCATTCCATGATCGTTATTGATATATTTTTCAGAAAAGTTCAAAGCACGAATCAACGACAATGAAGAATTTTTCAAATATCAAGAATCCCAAGTAGTAGATGAATCAAAAAGGCCTGGAAAGCCAGTGAATGCTGGTGATATTTTCGGAATGGAAGGAACCTTCAAGCGGTTGGAAGTGGACTAAATGAATGAATGCTTATAAAGTGTACCTATATGTGAAATACTTGTATTTTTACATTACATTTCTTATCCAGAAAAAGCACTTTTTCCAATCACCTGAAAAGCAATAATTTTCTCGACGCACGTTTCACCAACTGAGTTGGTGTGTTGGTGGGGATGTTTTTATTATTTTTTTTTTCATCTTGATTGGTTAAATTCCAGTCGAAAAGACCGTTGCATTTCTGATGATTGGAAAATTCAAGTTAGTGAACTCAAATAAAGTTCGATCTACAATAAATCCTTGAAGCATTTTCTAAAACATCTTTAACTTTGGGAAGTGTAGAAAACATATATGAATAATATATTAGAAATGTGATTTATTATCACTATGATTATATTTCTGGATGAGAGGAATGAAATAATACTCAAAATTCCTACAATTTTTTTAATCTTCATTAAAGAGAATTTCGTAATTTTACTGGGTAATCAATAATTATAGAAATCTTAGACATCTTCACTGAATTGTCAAGACTTCGATTTGATGTTTACAAATTGATAGTTTGTTTTGTAACGGAATATGAATGGTGATAAAATGGATTCCTGTGGATCAGCAGCGTTAATTGAAAATGATTTTCGGAAAAGGGACAGAGGGCCATATTTAGCATTAAAAAGTGAAAAACTGTGCACTATTGAAAATGATAACCCTGAAACCAATGTCCGGATATTTTCTCAAACCTAACTTTGCTATCAAATGGCCATTCTTGAGAAATACATATAGCCTAATGAGTTTAATGACTTCAGAAGCTGTTATGGATGGATTGTTCATGAAAATGAAAGAATTATACTTCCATTCAATGAGTCAAACTAGTTAAAAATATTATTTCGTCTAGTTAACCTTGTTTATGTTTTGAAATATCGACAGAGGCAGTGTTTACTTTTTGGAAGGGAGGCCGATGTCTCTGATAAAAAGTCGTGCCTCATACCTGGTGGTTTTTGAAATTGCATGTCAAAGAATAAGCCTTTGCCAGTCTTTGACTAGCACAAGTTTCACAGATACATCTGCAAACTTATTTTGCTGACATTACAGCCCTGTTAGAAGCCGTTGAAATAGAATTTGTAGTTGGTGTTCATATAGGCTTCAACAGCCGACTACAGCAAGGAG
This sequence comes from Leptinotarsa undecemlineata, assembly GCA_015342065.1. NCBI lineage: Eukaryota > Metazoa > Arthropoda > Insecta > Coleoptera > Chrysomelidae > Leptinotarsa > Leptinotarsa undecemlineata. Next base: position 10,875 of record WOGP01007430.1, read on the forward strand.
TAACTTTTGAAGCTTTTTAACAGAATGAAGCTGATAAAACCCGAAATTAGAATGTAATTAACGTGTAGAAACTCAAATCATGGTTACAATTTCTTTTTGAACAACACATTTTTGAAAAAATCAGCTCGTCCCTCGTATAAAATATGTATTATTCGTGATAAACATTTCGTTCAAGTTCAAAGAGGGGCAAAGTGGTTTTTATCAAAATCAAAATATTAAGAGTACGTGGCAAAAATAGGTTCAGTAAAACGTGAAGGTGATTCCATGAACGTTTGTGATGTATAATTATTAATTGAACGATATTGTTAACGTCTATTTGTTCAGAGTAACCTTTGCCCTCATCAAATGGATAGACATAAAATTACGTTCTTTGTGCCTACAACTGCTTTCAATTCAAGGAATGGCGATTAAATTTTTATTCTGATAGTGTGAACAGTGCAAATAATTCACATTCTTTATTTCAAGTAAGTAACTTGATAGTTTGTTTCCCAAATCAAATGAATATATTTTGCAACTTTTCATATGTTGATTTGTTCTCGTGTTTGGTTGAAATCTAAAAAAAACGAAAAAAACAATATAAATTATGTCAAATGAATCATATTCCCTTAAAAATCGCACAATTTAGTATTTTTCTATCAAATAAATGATGTAAACCAGGTATAAATGAATAATAAAGGCAGTAATCGGCAGTGTTTAGACTATTTCTAGAGTTTCACTTCTCTGGTATCTAAAGAAAGATATGCAAATGGGAAATGTATATACTACCAATGATTTTATGTTCAAAGCGTCCCTGGTACATTCATAAACATTTCTTGCCTGTGGCCCCTAGTCCCCCAGATAGTTAGTAAACGTGCTATTAAATGTAGTTGAGAAATAAAGGCTCGGCTAGCT
>WOGP01007431.1:0-11765 GCA_015342065.1 Leptinotarsa undecemlineata
ATGTAATCGAAACTATTGTCGCATCTCTCCTTTTTTTTTAAGTGGTAGCTCTGTCAAATTGATAAATCCTAGTGAAAATCTATAAAATTCAAATGTTGAAGTTTCTGGCAGTATATTAATCAAGTTTTGATATTATTCAGCTGCTCTATTGACAGCATATCATTAACTACAAAGGACGCAGACTAGATGATTGAAAGCAGACCTAGTTCTAAATTTTTGGGGGTATTAATTGACAATAAACTTACATTCACTGATCACATTCAGATTTCAACAAGAATTTGACAAATCACCAAATTTGAATGAGGTATTAACCCAAAGTTGTAGCATGTAACGCTATTTTTTAGAAGAAAAACCGTCGTGAATCTATATTTTACTCGTACACGTTTATCTGAATTCTGACATTGAAAATATACATTATCTTTTAAAAGTTTAGATGACTCTGTCAATGAGATATCTTCAGAGACGGTACACATTGACTGATTAACAAATTTTTACATTTATATTTTCACTGAACAGATTACAAAAACTGCCACAAATGCTTTACAAAAAAAAACCTCAAAGTATTGACATGTTTTTTGTAGACTAAAAATGTATCAAATATGTTTCATCATGAATTTTCAACAAACAGATCACATTCATCAAGATTAATGTAACCAAATACATTCTCTTGGGAGACATTCACCCTGTATCTCAGTCAAGTAAAATGCTCACCCTGCGAAAGCTAGAAAGGCCCCCAGAAGTGCCAGCACATCAAGAGCACAGTTGGTGTCGAGTCCCAAATAAGGTGCCAGCCACAGCAGGGTAGGCTGGTAGTGGACCTTGGCAGAAAGGGTCTTGTGCTTGCTGTTCTCTAGCACCGATTTGGCTGGTAGGATTCCATTATCACCGTACAAACCTGCGAATTAAAACGCGTAATTAAGGAGCACGTCCGGTATTTGGTGAGGAAGGTTGATGAAGAACCAAAGGAAATAACTAATATCCTTCATTTCACTCACCGGGAATCTGAATGTAAAACGACAAAAAGGCAGTCAGATAAACGACACATAACGACCTCAAAAATAAATTCCTCGTGTATCTCACAGCGATCATATTTGTAGTTTCATGTATAACACAGTTCTTCGATTTTTTTTTAATTTTCTTCGAGATATTTTTAGCGTAAGCGCATTCACACCTAAATTTTTCTAACGGAACACTGAACTCGGCTAAGTTCGCCTTGAATCGGGTTGCCTGTCAAGGTCACGTCACAGTGAGAGTTCAATCTCTGTTGCAATTTTCTCCGTGAAAGCGCGGTAATTTCAATCCCAGTACGGCAATACGGTTACCGTACGCATTGAAAGAATAATTGAGAGATTTCACTCCTTCGAACATTTATTTTATGATACTAGAAATAGTCTCTGCTCTTCTGTTAACTGCAAAAGTAAAACTCAAATTTGTACAAGTTGGGTTTCTGGTACAATTCATGACTTACAGTACGTTTCTGTTCAGAATTATTGTTACCAAACGCTGATACCGAACTCCAATCGAAAACGCGAATTAAATTCATTTATCATTTCAGATTTTGAATCGAAGTTGTCCCGATCATCTTTTTAAAAAATTGGAGTAAATCTGAACATGAGGCAGGCAGTTCAGGACAAAAAAGAAATATGAGACTGTTTGATAATGGATAAGACTTTATTGTATTATAAATTGGTATATTTACTGATTTAGGTAAATTTTCCGTTCCATTTTATTTTTTGTTTCTGTGGCGGATAATTCATCTATATAGTTGCAATTTCAATTCAAAAATGTTCTATTTGGTCTTAAGGTGAGTTCGCAAAAACATGTTCAATGCCGGATTCTTTTAATTATTCATACGATATTCCGAAAATGTTCTGATTGGTAGTAATGTATGCTCCTAGGTTAGAAATTTATGTTCGCACCGATCAGATATTTTATTTGTTTCATAACTGGTGTTGAGGGTAGGACATTTCTTAGATTGTTGGATGAAGATTGGTTTCATTTCAAAAAAATATAATGCTGCCTCATAGAAAAAGAAATGTTGTCAAGGTCATTTTTTTACCGTTTTTATTTTGTCATACGTATTCAGTGAATCTAATTTGTAATAGGGTTTGTTTTCTTTACTGTCACAAAAAAAAACATTTACTTATTGTATAGTTTTTATATTCCTGTTCACGAAGTTAATCGAAGTTATATTAGTAGCATTGCATTTATACTACCTTCATCATTAAAATCAACTACAACCTTATTCATTCCTAAAATTTTTCATTTCAATGATATTTTTCAACTCAATATCACGAATCTTTTCTAAAAAATAACCCCTCTTTCCCCCTCTAATTCATGTTATTGCGAATATTTTCTTTTATTTGTTTCATTTTTTCTGATATAATACGCCCAACTGCTCTACCAGCACTATCCCTACCATTACTATCTGAGTCCATATGTTTTTTGAAGGAGAAAAATATCCTTTTCATCTCCCGTCCTAACGTGTCTAAAGTTTTAACTAAAATCCATTATTTTACTCAAATGTATTTAATATACCCAGGAAAGAAAAAAACTCTGAAGGGAAATAAAAAAGGAATGAAAAAAGTTAACCAGTTCACTTTTTGATATATACATGGCAGGAGTCTCACTGTCTCACTCGCAGTAAAAAATTGTTCTTTGTAGAAATACTGGTTCCGGTACCTCAGATTAGACACGTCAAAAGGATTAATCAGTGTTTATGACGCCCCCAGGGTGATAAATATGTCTTCAATGAGAACTGGTTTATAGATGAATTTTTATACCTTACGCAGTATTGGATTAACTATATAAATGAAGTAGCGTTTACCAGGTTATCCTCTCAATAACACCACTCAAGCCGCTGACTGGGTTAGATAGGAATGTGGTTGCAGTTGTATAGATTATATGTATAGAGTAATATTCACTAATCGTTTAGAAGGAACAATTCCTTTGTTCAATTGAGAAAACATTTTTTCACTTGAAACTTTGAACTCCATCTGATAATTGAAACTTTTACAGTATCAGTGAATGACACTGTGTAACTAAAGAGAAAAAAGAGACGAATATAATGTCATCACAAAAAACGTATATCGTATTTTTGTTTTTTCCCATTGATTTAGAATTTATTGAGTTTAAAAAACGATATGGATCACAGTGGAATATTCCTTTTTTATGGTAAAGATATACAAAAGAAGAACATCGAAGGCTGCATGGGCTTATAATCCAATAAACGTTCAAAAAAGGCGTGTAAATTGAGAATAACTCAAAAGATTGTTTCAATTTTGTCCTTTAAACATAATTTTTGGAATTAATGTGGTGATTTTATCGGACAGCCACACATACGAAAAAGCTTACTGCTTACAGACGCTTTTCCTCTTTTTTTTTTTTTAATTCTTCAATTTACAAACGAACGATCCCTGGGTTGACAATATTGACAGCTAACAAATTAGGATATGACAGATAAGATCTGATTTGAAGAGATATTTTCAACTTTCATTTTGTACTTTCGAAAAACTTTAACATTGTCTCCTCTGTTCCCATTTGATAATTTGGCTCAAACCTTTCATGAATCACTACCCCACTTTGCGACACATTTTCGGACTTGCCAACTGACGAGCACCAAACCGGATAGGCAACGATTTGGGCGAAAGAAATATCTAATAAGTTCCCCAAGACGGAGTCTTCGGATTCGTCGCGGCCCTATGGGGGTTGAAGAGTGTGCAGTCCCTACAGGGCTGCAGCAGCGATGGGCAATTGCTTCCAAACTTGTCTACCACAAAGCAGAGCTGTGAAAGCCTTTCAAAACTTTAGTATACTCGACAATGAAAACAGCGCGGTTGATTTCTCTTTTCTCGTCGATGAGGTGAGCAGGGTGTTTTTATACTGCCGGAAATTATAGTATTGCTCTGCAAAGAATGATATTCTACAATCTTCAGATCAGCTTGTTAATTTGAAGAGTTAGGCCGGTATTCATTCTCCAGCTGTTGAAAATTAGTTTTGTTTATCTCAATGAGTTCTATATAAACATCTTTCATTTTCTGTTTCAGAATTCTCCTTGTGCTGAGGAAAATAAAAGGTATGGTGTATCATATAACAGTAATTTTAATGCCTTAAATTTTTAATGATTGCGTAGAAATACATCTTACTTGTTAGTGACTATTTGAAACCTATTAAAATGTTGGATATCTGTGATTTGTGAGCCTATTAATAAAATATTTTTGAAGCTAACCACTAACATGTCATCAGACTCCATTCAAAAATAACATAAATGGTAAATTTTTCACTTTATAAATTGACTTGTATATTTTTTTCATGCACTTGTAGCAGTAGAGGCCTATTATCGCGTCTTTTCAGAAAACGGACCAAGAAAAAGGTAATTACAATTCATCAAATAAACATATATATTCTTCACTATATTTTTTGTCTTCTGATCAACTTTTACTTCATTATTATTATTCAATGCCATTGTCATCAAAGAATAGAATAGTTATAAGATAGCACACAAAGACATTTAGGAAGCTGGATACTTCAAAGTCTCAATAACATTTGAGGTATCAGCCAGTCCTATCACCCACAAAAACACTAATTTTATTTTGTCCTCACGTCTGTCTCAGATCTCTGTTCATTTTTCACGACAGAAACCTGTGCTACAATTAGTTGACGGCCTGTTAAACCCACAAGTGTCGGCCTACAGTAGACTATCTGAATCACAGAGGCATCCATCGTCTGGGTAAGTTGACACTATTTATTTATATCACTTCCAAATAATATTTCATAAGATAAATAAAGAAAAGAGGATGTAACAAAGAGAAGCTCTATTCCTGTTTTCCGGAAAACCTAGAAAATGATACAAGTTCTAGAAAAGATAAATATAGCGACAGGAAGTCATTCTCGATTGAAGTTGCTTTCTTGAGTCTTCCACAACAAAATAAAAAACCAAACTATTCTCCAAAGAAAATTTCCACCGTGCTAGTTACGGATATTTTAGTCCAACTTTGAGAATTTCGAGAGAAAGAAACGTTTTTTATATAACACCCACTCAAGATATTGGACCTTCGAGCCGGATTGCATGTCTGTCTGTTTTAGGTCATGTACTAGTCGTGATATACAACTCCAGTGTCTGGATGCTCGTGCTTTGTTACAACGAACTACAACATCAACGCCTGCCAGTTCTCTTGATCTAGAATGGGAACACGAAACTCTACCTATATCCATGATTCATGATCCTTCAGGCAGTTCATGGTAAATACCTTTGACTATCACATCTTCGATACCATCGATAAAATTCTTTGCATACATTTTTTGTTTAGGACTCAACTTCCCGAAGATGTATCTCTGTGCCCCAGCAATTCGAGCCCCCGCCATTCCGCCAGCGCTGCCCCTCCTAGTGAGTCTGACTGGTCCCGGGTGTCTTCTTCGGATAACTCTCTGGAATGGGACAACGTTCACAACTCCATACACGCAAGTCCACCTTTGTCGGAGGTCGACACCGATACGCAGTTCCTGCTTTGCGAGATAGAAAGATTAACAAACAAAACACTGGAAGAACCGGGTCAAGAGCTGTTCAGCTGATTCGAAGCGAGCTGCTCGAACAAAATTATGGTTGGTATGTCGCGGTTCACTCACATTTGGTTTTTTATTTGTTGCTGTCGGGGACTAGAGGTCAGTTGTGTGGTAGCAGATGGAACTGACGTTCCAATTGAATGGTAACTCTAGTACTGAAAGGGGAAACGAAATATCGCCAAAGAATCATAATTCAATATCAGAAAGTGTTAATTGCTGAAATCCCGCACCTGACACCAAATATTAATCTTTGTTTTTTAACAGTTTAACGTGACTTGTAGGTCAGTCTTTACTTATTTATTTATAATTTAATGATTCTCACTGTATTTTTGCAACATGTGATCTAATATAACATATAACAATTATGGAGTGGAGCTGATTATCAAGCTTCTGAATTCACATTCATTATACCTTTTACTTTTTTAACTTGTTGAAATCAAGGCAATGGTGAAGCGTTAAAATGATAACGTTACCGAGAATCTATATGACAGGATGAATGGGGAATATTTTGAAAAATTGAATACTGTTGTCTTTTTTATTAGAGGCATCCTAGATTTTTTTAGCACTGTCGTGAATTGTCTGGCTGAATAGTGTATATAAGCCAAAATATCACCAGACGACTGGCAAACTACATATTACCTATTCCAAAATGTATAAGACTGTAACATTATTTTTATTAACGAGAAACGAAGGGGTGATGAATGGCTAGATATTACGGGGAGTATGAAGTGTCTTGGTTGTTTAAGAATATTCGTTAATGTAACGAGCAGGCTCCTGGTTGTTATATTGCAGAATTGAATATTGTATTTAAGTGATAGAATATTGCTGTTTTAGATGAATTGTGATTATATTGAATAATTGAAGTATTCTTGGTCTGCTGTCAGCGGAAAAACAAATTGCTCCAGATAGTATTGTACAACGAGATTCAAAATTGCAAGTACCGAAACTATTTGTATAGTGACATCAATTAGATATACATCAGGGCTGAATTTGTCATAACCTTCATTATTTAAGCCAGAATGGTTATAAGGGGACCTGTTCCACCCAGAAAGGTTGTAGTTGAATCGTCAAAAGAAATCAAATAAGTTGACGTAGATAATCTAAATATTAGTTTAGAAAGTTTTGTAAAAATAATAGTCCCTCTGAAGAAACATGGATGTTAGATGTACAGATTTTTTTAGCAATTACAGGTATTTGGAGAAGCAAAAAAATGGTGGGACCAAGATATTGCTTCTATAGTGGGGCCTTTAATGTTTCTAGTTACTAGAGATCTGCGAGGACGTGAATCTCCAAAGAACCTGGTATGGAATTGCGCAGAATTCAGGTTCATTTGTGGTAATTTGCAAATGTTTTAACAATTTATTTCGTTCCTGCTAAAGGCATATATATTTGTCCAACAAAGTGCATTGATTATTTATATTAGCTTTACCACTCGTTACATATGTTGCCGAGATTTTTTGTTACTTTTATGACTGTTATTCTAAGAATTCGGATTTTGATCCGCAGATAACCCACATCTGCTTCGTTACGATTGTTTATAACAAGTACATTTCATGCAAACATATCAATAAAATTTGACGAAAACGAGAGGTTTTTTTCATTTATTCATCACAGTAGTTCGTCCAAGTTGAAGTTCGCGTAGCACCAAAATTCATTGGCCAAATTATTCTTGTGTCTCGGCTCGAAAGAACTTTTCTGCAGGTCCAGCAACCTTTTGGCCATGTCTGCCATTACAGCACCTGGGAAAAAAATATCTGCTACATACGGCGTGTTGGATATGAATTATCACTTACCGGTGCATAATATTATCTTGTCTCTCGTTAAAAACCTGATGGTAACAGCAGTTTTCGTCAGACATTCATCAGACAGAAATGGGGGATCGGCAATAACTAAATCGTAGTAATCAGACTTATCTCTTGGAACGTCTAGTGGGGATTTGTAGTCGTAGAATATGAAGTCTTTGCCGTATATGGAAAACCTCTTGTCATACTCGAATAAAGTAACTGAAAATATAGTAATGATCACGAGTCTTGATTATGTTTTATCGTGGCTTTTCAAAATTCACCTCCAGGCTAACTTATAATTTGCATATTAACATGCATCTCGGTTAGTCATTTTTTTTATAATAAACGATTGTGAAGGTTTTATTCAACCCATTTGAATGATCTTAAAGCTGACCGATCATGCAGTAATGCTGTGGCAACACTTACTTTCACAACTCTCTCTAGCTTTCCTTCGCATTTTCTTGTACAGTGTCGGGCAAGAAACTAAAGCTATCTTTCCATTATCACCAACCGATTTCAAAGCTACATCTACTAATACATCTATCGTGTGATCGTCATACCAAAACTGACTGAGTTGCTGAAAAAAACTACATTCCAACAGAAGCTTTTTTAAATTTCAGGGCAGATTCATTACTCAGTTGTAAGAATTGGTTAGCAGTTAATCTAGTAGTAACGAATGAAAAATGAATTCTTAAGACTTTTCCACTTGGAGACTGGTGCATGAATCCACCCTTACTGCCTACCCAATCTTCCTCCAGAGAAGCGTTCGGGCCTCTATCTAATACCAAGTTGCTTTCGCGTTCTTCCTGTTCTTTATAAAATTCTTGCAAAACAGCAAACGTTTCTGCTGATAACTGTGGAACATCCTCGTCGTCACTTACGTTTGAAGACATCACAGAAATAGCATAGCAGATTTAGATTCTAGCCTAGCTTTAGCTCCAAGTTATTATATCGGTAAAATGTAGATTAAGATTGAATCTGATTACTAAGACAGATTTGAAATTTTTCCAATTTGAGGTTAAGAAGGTTTCTCTTGTTCTTCGTTTAAAGACATGTACAACTTTTATCCTTTACCAATCTTTTTTTAAAGAACTGACATGTCAGGTAACGACTGTGACACGGGACATATTATTATTTATTGTTGTTATTGGTATTTTGCTATTTTGTGTTAGCATCCCTGACATAAAAAAGAAAAAAGTAAGCAATCCAACGAAATTAACTCTATACAAAGAGGTGTAGATCATGCAAAGAAGCAACATTCAGACACAAACTAAAGGAAAAAGGTCCATTTGAATTAAAAACACTTTTATCTATTCAGTTTTCATTCCAAATATTCGTTATAAAATTGAATCACATAAACAATTTAACCTTTCTTTCGAGGATGATCACTTGGTGATCGAAACACGTGTCGAGGTGTTAAAATAACGGTTTGGTGTTGGGATGAAACTGCAATAATATTCATTACCACATCGAAAGTTCTAAACACTGCATCACAAATGTAAGTCAATGTTTATATGAAATATTCGAGATGAGTTTTTTCCATTTTGTGTCTGAAAGTTACTTCTTTGCATAATCTATGTACATCTTCGTATAAAGTTGATTGAATATAAAATGAATATATTCTCCCTTTCTCAGAAGATTACCAGATCTTTGTATAAAGATGCAGAAATAGAAATAGAAAGCTAAAACCTTTTCTCCAAAAATGTATTTCCCGTTTTGACATTTCCACTAAGTCACATGGGCGATTTTAAATTATAATCTCGAATATAGGCGTATTGCCACATTGTTTTCATTAATTATTTGATTATCGTTCCTAATTTGTTTTTTTTTATACAGTATTAGTGGTTAGTGTAGGTACTTTTCATACACCTGAAAGCTGTCAAATTTCTTGTCATACGTATATCTCCTACAAGTATGTCTCCGAATATTAGAGGTAAGTGAAATTCAACCCAATTCTATCGATTTCCTTCTTTCTTGGATTTTTTTGCAGTATTCTCAATTTATGAACAGGGGACCACCATCGAAAAATCACCTAAAGAATATTGGTTGAGATCGCAAAGACGGCATCAGTTTCCTGAAGCTTTCAATTACAGCAGGATCGAATTCAAACCTCCTCCTCTTCCAGCTAGAGATACTCAGTTATCATTAGTCAAAAGAGAAGAACGTCGACACTTTTGTGGTCTCAATACGAAGTCACATTTGGATAATTTCTTTTAATACTGAACATAACTTACAATTCTTCAAATAAATGGCGAATAATAATTGAAAAATCACAAGAAATGAACAATATTCGTGTATCAGTAATGAAAATCAAGAGAACAAACAAAGGACTCCTAACATTGAGGAATGTCATGATGATGAAGAATTCCTTTGCTATTTTTGTCTATTATCATACCTTTTTGAGATTTTGAGTTGAGTACATTGTGTACATGAAGCATACATGCACGTATTAGTGTAGAGTCAACTCAGCCCCTCATTATAAGCGCATGTTTCTATTTATGCTATTTTCCCATTGGCCTATGGCAAATGAAACTGCAGCTGAAGAGTTACCTCCATTCCGATTGTGGATTTTTACGTCACAAGGTAGAATGTTCAACTATAATAGGAAGTAAGCTATCCTTTCGACGTGTACGAAGTTGGTTTATTAAATGTCAGATGTCATTGTCAACTATATCGACCTATCATTTTCCATCAAAATACTGCATAAACAAAAACTATTGGGCATGTTAATGAAAATTATCGTGATAGCTCTATTACTCGATTCAATATGTTGCATTTCTGAACACCCGATTCTGATTGTCGTTTCCTACGATGCCTTCAGGTACAACTTCTTCGACACGAAGCTGGTTCCGAATATGGAGAGGATCAAGAAGATGGGGACCTATTCTGACTACCTGGTCAACGTTTTCCCGACAAAAACCTTCCCCAACCACCACTCCATCGCGACGGGTTTGTACACTGAAGTGCACGGAGTGGTAGGCAATACCTACTACGACCAGCAGAGCGACACAGTCATGAAAATCGGCTATGAAATGTTCCATTACGATAACAGCACCGTGCCTATTTGGGTATGTTGTAGACGCTCCTGTCGACTTGGTTGTGGAATCATCCTATGTTTCAGAGATGGAACGAGGATCAGGGTGGTGGAAGGCACTCTGCCACCATGATGTGGCCTGGTGCGGATTTTCCTTATCAGGGGAAAAATATAACATATATGCAAGGGTTCGATACCAACGTTGATTGGTTTCGAAGAGTCGATACAGTGAGTATCTACCGTGATATTTATATTGCAACTATAATCATGATTTATTTCTAATAAAAATATATATAATGTAAGTGAAAAGTAGATAATAATAAATTAAAAAGTCAACATGATAAAATCAATGCCAAATTTTGATAACGAGGTAGATTACAAAATTCTCCTAACAAAGCTTGAAATGCATGGAATCAGGGAAGTAACCCACAAATGGTTTGTAAGTTACTTAGAGAGTAGGTAGATACTACTATGTAGAGGTTAGCAGAACTAAATCAGAATCTAAAAATTGTTTCCTTGGAATTCCTCTGGGTTCTATTATAGGTCCACTCTTATATACAATATATGTAAATGATTTTTATTGTCATCAGTTCGGTATGTATACTGATGACACATCTTTATTGTTAGGAAAATATTAGTCACAGTTAATGAAGCATCTGATGGAATAAAAAGAACCCAAAAGTGGTTCTCAGACAATGATCTTTTGTTAAATGAAAGAAAAACTGTGGTTTTACGTTTTAATCATTCAAGAACCACCCCAAATCACAGTTTACTAGTAACGTCAATTAATGGATCAATTCAACAAGAGGAGACAACATTTTTGGGTTCGAAGATAACAGAAAATCTCAAATGGATCAAGCATATTGATACGATTTGTAAAAAGATATCCTCAAAATCGTATTGTATTCAAAAACTACGTTGGAATGTAAATAGATCACTCTTATTGGTGCATGTTCCAAAACTATACCAAGTGTACCTGAAATGGCTTTATGACAAACACCATACAGGATAGGCCAAAAAATATAAAGTTAGTTCAAGAGTAAAGTACCCTTATTTAAAAAAATATAGAAATATGTTGCAGAGAAAAGTTGCTTAGAATTAGAAGTTATGTTCCGTTTTTTTCTTTCTGTAGCTTTTTGTTTTGAGTATCCCCATAAGAAATAATCTAGAGGTGTAAGGTCTGGAGAACGAGGAGGCCACCGAGGATTGCTATTTCGTCCTAACCATTTATTACGAATAGCCTATTCAGCCACTGAGAAACATTTCTAGTAGAATGGGCAGGACATCCGTCATGTTGGAACCATAACTTTTGCCGTTGTTCTAATACCATATCATCCAAAAACTCTCCTATTTCAGTTTCCAAAAAGTTGAAGTAGAAATTCTCG
>WOGP01007432.1:0-11765 GCA_015342065.1 Leptinotarsa undecemlineata
TTTTACTATGACTGTATATATGTAGTTAGATCTGAAAATTGTAATTTTTTTTTGTATGGTTGTAGTAATAAAGACGTTTATTATTATTATTATTATTAAATAAGATTTGAATTAAAGGGGTTATATTTTTAGGAGTGATTAATTTTTGGGAAAGAAAGTTTTTGGCTTTTTACTTCCTTCCTTTCTTTGGAAGATTCCCTTACCCTTTTTTTTATATCAAGATGGAGTAGTAGAAAGCCAAAAACTTTCTTTCCCAAAAAATAAATAAGATCTTACGGAAATATGGCGTATGTAGCATATGTCAAATGGTATACTTGACTTGATATTGTTTTGTGAACGTACTTTTTTGAGCAACTTTTTTATTTTCATCTGATCACGTTTAACTGAAAGTGAGCGATCCTTTTACTAAGTCCTGAAAATGAACTTTAGATAAGATTTGTTTCATTATGATTTTATTGTTGGTAACCTAAACAGTCATACATGTTGACTCAATCAAAGTGATCAACGTAAAATTAAATGTTCATCTCGTCTACGAATTAGTCTAATTTGCTCGGAGTATACTACCGAAAAAAATAAAATGGCCTTCACTCGAAATACCACACTTGACAGCAACAGCTAAGGACCTCCTAAGCTCGGGCAGCATTCGTTTGTATCTCATTTAATCTACCTACCTTTTGTAACGATTGAAAGACTGAGAAGTCATTTGTTGGAAAAAATTCGCTTGAGATTTGTTCATATCCAGCAAAGTATAAATATTGTTCCCGTCGGGAACCAAAATATGTCAGATGCGTTATCTCACAATAAGATCTGCAGAGGCCATAGCAGGAACAAACAAGCGATAGTTTGATATATACCTTTATTACCTGAGGCAAGCACCCCGAGGTTCGAAAAATGGTGGATGTATTGTACAGAGACGTGTGAAAAACCCAACAGTTTGAATCGATTTTGTAACCGTTACTTATTCACCGAACTGTTTCAATAATTTACAGAAATTAATATTTCAATATTAATGAATGTATGAGTAAGTGTCATTGCTTTTCGAATTTGAAAGCCGTGGATTTTTGGAATTTCTTGCTGACTTTCGCTGGCGCGAGTGGCTAGCTTCTTCAAAGGTTTAACCATCATGGCTTGCTGTCCGATGACTACCTTTTAGGCTTCGTACAGGGTATCTATACCTTGTCAGCTAATCAGTTGTATTTGTACCTGGATATACAACTGATTACCTGACAAGGCATAAATACGCTTTACGAAGCCTAAAAAGTAGTCATCGGAGAGCAAGCTGATGGTTAAACCTCTGAAGAAGCTAGCCACTCGCGCCAGTGAAATGTCAGGAAGAAATTCCAAAAATCCACGGTTTTGAAACTCGAAAAGCAATGACACTGAAAACCTCAGCCGTGAAAGTCTAAAGCAGATTGTATGAGTAAGGTTGTATTTTGATCATCTGTAAAAATAATAAAGGACTTGTATCAAATGTTTCCATAATCTTTTCAACATTTCATGGTCATGAACCGTTCTTCTTTTCAGGGCTCAGGGAAAAATATAATTTTTTCAGTTGTAATCATATTATATTGATCTTTCTTATATTCGTATTGTAAGTGAATTTACTGTATATGACAATATTGGCTTTCTTCTTCGAATTTCTCGCATAATTTAGTTCTAGCCATAGTCATTTCGAAATAAATATAATAGCGAGTTTTGAAAATACTCATCTCTCAATAATAAAAACAACCAGTATCACAATCAAACATGTCCCCGAAATGCAAGTTTTTGAGTGACACAATTAATATAACACCCTCTAAAACATTTTTTCAGTAGGGCACATAAAAAACCGATTAACGGAAATATCTTCAATCAAACCAGATATGATTTAGAAACCCAATGAAATTTTTCGTCTTTTCTCTGTGAGATCTCATATTTTCAATATCATAAAAATGAGCCCCATAAAACGCAACTTTGCCTCCATGTATCCTTCTCTATAACTCACTCACCTGATATAAAATTATATTCAATCCTAATTTTTTTTAATTCCGAAATTAACCATTTGCTGAATACTTTCATATTTTTTAAAATCTTTTTCCATATTACAGAGACATGTTCAATAAATACAACATATTTTTACAAAAAAATAGTCAATTATGAGTTTCAAAAAACTATATTCCATAAAAGTTGAATTTGTTCCATAGGCCCAGTGAAGTGAATTTTTTGGAAAATTCGAATCATATTTTTCCATATCATATTTGAACATATTTGAACAATTTTATGTCAAATATGTCTTAGCTCAGAGTTTTTTCAATTTCATTGTTGAAGTCTCACATATGAAGCCTTATTTGAACGTACTTGATTGGAATGGAATTCTTCATAATAACGAATTAGAACACTTTTTACATTTCAGGTTATAGTAAATCTATTTATTGAATTAAAACCCCGAATCTGGCCACTTGTTCACTCGATTAATTTGAGCTACCAAAATTGATATATTTCTTTCCAGTGGAAAGATATTATGATAACTTTTTTCTAAAGTATTTGAACAAACTGTTAAAAAACGACTAGTTGAATACCAACAACAACACTGACGAACAACAAATCAATCAATCCTGGAGTTCACATAACAATTATTGAGAGCCTTGGACAAAGTTTATTGGAATTCATCGACTTGTCAAAAATTTTCGATACTGTATCACATGAGAACCTGTGGAACTAATGCAAAATTATTCATCTGAATGGAAACATTTACATACTTCATTTGTAGAAACTCTCAAACGCTTCTCAAACGAAAAACAAACATTTCCAAGATATAGTGACAAAAAAAATTGTGCACTGAATAACAACACCACATTCAACTATATTTTTTTGTTTAAGCAACTTTGCTCTCATGTGTGTCACATGAATATATTTTGTCAATTTGTATAGATAATTTTTCTAGAATTCTCGCAATAAATTTTCTTTGTTCCGCGTAAACATGTATAATCAATTCAAATAAGTTAGTTCTATATATAGAACTGATGTAAATAAATAATTCACTATTTTCCCGGAATTTTCTATTATAATAATAAATTTGTTTAGTTAGTCGTTTGTTTCTATGCAGGCATCATCGTTATAACGAACCACCTCCAAAGCCAAGCGATGATTAATCGTCTAATATTCAACAGTCCATACTTCAGCCATTTGCATTTTGTAATTGTAACTATAATTAGTCTCGAAACAATCAGTCATCTTATAAGAGATGTGAATATAAATTACCAACTATTTTCGATCCACCAATAACGTTTGCTTACCAACTTGTTGGTGGGTGAAGTGTTGAAAGACATTGAAAAGGCCACTGTTTGGGAGACGCCATAACTGTGGAGTGTTTACTTGTTAGTTTTTTTTCGTACGAGGTTTTGACAATGGAATTTATAAGTATTTTGATAGATATGTTACCTTCATAAATTAATAGTTGACTCTGATGCATTTAGACGATAAAAATGCGAAATTGGTTTCGGAAAAATCCTTTTTATCGTTAATTTTTCTACAACTGGGTGTGAGACTGCTCAATCGAGTTGATTCCGTTTTTTGTATTTTATAATTCACTCATTTTTCTCATTGATCCCTTTTTGGATTTACTCAATTTTCTGAAAATCGGGTACACCTTTTGACTTCTATACCCAGTCCCTGGGTGAAAATATTCCATTCCTTTTTCTACTTCTCCTATAATTTTATTTATTTTTATTCTATTCATCTGATTCGCTCTTGAAGTTATGATTCACATATACGTTTTCGAAACTTCAAATTAAATATGACTTTTGATGGTTACTGACAGGTTACTGATCGAATACTATTGAATTATGTCTTACGATTGATTCATTCATTAAATTAATAAAAAACAAATAAGAGGTCAATAATAAAAGAAATATTAGCTTTTTAAGAAATTTCTTCAATGAGATAGAGTGATTCAAGAGGATGGTGTCAAAGAAACACTGATAATTGTTGAGGTTTTTTATTTGATGTCGTAAATAATCACATTTTTTTGCTCTTACATTGCAAACCCTAGCTGAACCCTACGAGAATGATCAAAAAATGTACTATAGTGTTGTATACCTTACACAAAAATGCTTTGAAGCTTTGTACAGCTTCAACTTGCTGTATGTAAGAATTATAAATGGGATACCAGATCATCGCCCCATATTCAAGTTAGGACCTCACATAAGCATAGAATAGCGTGATAATTACCTTTATATATCTGAATTCTCATTATGAAATGCAACATTTGACTAGCCGATAAAACAGCCTGGTCTATATGTGAGACAAAAGTGAATTTTTGATCAAAATTGATATCGAGGTCTTTCATTTCATTAACACGACTGATGGTATTATCAATTTCATAAGTAAATTTTATTGTATTTAAAGTAACTTCCGACTCACCTGGTATACAAAAAGTATGTTTTCGTTCATTTCGGTGTAAAAATAAAGCGGTGTTTACTTCATCCACGATTTGAATAATGAACCAGTACAATGAGCTCTGCTGCCTGTATACGTGACCAACAATATCTTCAATTATAAGTGATCTTCCGCGACTTCTTGAATATATTTCCAAATCGGGTTCTGGGATGGGTACTCCATCAAGCCTTTTTGGTATAAATTCCTTCCATTAGAAATGCTAATGACTGGTTTCCGAAATACGATGGTAGAATATATAGGGCCTAATTGAGCAATAGAATTCGTCTTGTTTTTCTATTGATATTTTGCTCACCGCCGCTGATTCATTTGTTTTCGATATTTACTGTTTGTTTTCATTAGATTTCAAGTTGGATGTGATGAAAATGCGTGTTTCCGTTTATGGAGTCGGCATTTTTTGGTAGTGATTACCAGAAAGGAGATTGGTGTAAATGTGTGTCAATAATTTTCTTTAAATTATAACCCAAGATTTTCTTTATTTTTACAAAAAGCTGCTGATACTGTTTCCACATACCAGTTTCATTATACTCATGAGGTTCCAGTGTTACCTTCAAGGAAGATGTATGCATTTCTTGAGATTTTTATATCACGTTTATTTGTAAGTTGTTGTTACAAATACAATTGTGGTATCAAGAAAATGTTACTCATAATAGCTAAAATATGGTTACTTTTCATAAACTTGGAACCGTGAACAGAATTTGAAATTGTAACTCACATCGACTGCTTCTAATAATTTATGAAGTTCAAATTACATTGTCTTGGAACAATCCTCACACATGTCTTGAGACTATTGAATTCTATTGAAAGAGCACTGTTAGCATGACTGAAGATCCAAATCAAAAACACCATGCTACTTTCAAACATGGGGGCAAAATTGAGGGTTTGTTTCCAAAGATGCTTCCATGGAATGTTTTAGGATTCGGGATTTCTCAGGTAGCAGTTTATGTTGTAATGATCCAACTAAATCATTTTTATATTGGATATACTTTGTTCTGTGTCAATGAAATTTTATTGTATCTCATCAATATCATCTGAGGCCATTTTTTAGCCAATTAAATTGGCATACTATTAAGAACTTACATATCTGTCATCAACCAGATGTTCATCTAGTTCTAGCACCTTTTTGGATCTAAGCAAGGCATTCGATCTTGTCAACCATGAAATTCTTTTAACAAATATAGAACTGTACGGTTTCAGAGGAGTGGTACAGGATTGGCTAAAAAGTTATCTGACAAACAGGATGCAGTATATTCAAGCAAACAAACACTCTTCGCTGTAAACAACAAATGATGTAGGGGTTCGCCAGGGTTCTGTTTCAGGTCCTCTGTTATATCTGATATACGTGAATGACATTTTTAATGAAAGTTGTATAATGTATACAGACAACACCTCCCTCATAGCTACAGGAAGCAATGTAGAGCAACCAGTCTTGAAGGTCAATGAAGAAATCAAAATATCGGGACAAGATATTTTGATTTACATGGACTCCCCATATAAATGAAGTGTGTAAAAAACTAGCTCCAAAGTGTTATCTCCTGTACCCACTCAGACATATCAATCATAGTATGGGGAGTATCACAGGAAGCCGATAGGGTACTCGAACTCCAGAAAAGGGCAGTTAGAAATATCGTTGGAGTGGCCAAGAGAGTAAGCTGTAAGAAATATTTGTACAGCTGAAAATCCTGACTTTCCATTCTTTGTATGTCATGCATATTCTGATATATGCCAAAACAGAGTTGACCTCATTCAAAGCGCTGGGAAACAGTAGATATTACACAAGAAATGCAGCAATCCTGTAAGTGCCGAATCTTCCTTCGAACATTTAAAATAGTAAATAGTAGTCAAAAATATATTATTAAAAAAAGCTCACTACTCAATAGGTGAGTATTTGGGAGACACAGATTTTAACTAATTTAATATTTTATGTATGCATGCGTATTTTCATATTTTATATTTTATCAAATCACTTGTTTTTATTGCTTTTAGATGTTTTTATGTATGATCTGTAATCTGTTCATAAGTTAAGTCTCTTGTTTTTATAATCGAAAACTTGCGTGGACAAACTGTTCATGACACCTGATTTGTTCTGTATTATGTATGAAATAGTAATAAGGACCAATTACCAATAATTAACCACCAATATTATTATATTGAGCCGTTTTACACGCTGTCATACACTTAGTTACATCAATAACTATAATTATTATATTGACTACAATTTGGGTAAAATGTTTTTAATAGTAATTTATAGTTTGTATTGAAGGGGTTATATTTTTAGGGGTGATTAATTTTTGGGAAAGAAAGTTTTTGGCTTTCTACTACTCCATCTTGATACAAAAAAAGGATAAGGGAATCTTCCAAAGAAAGGAAGGAAGTAATCAACTTGCAAATAAGTAACTAAGAATAACACGAAAAAAGATCAAGATGGAATAGTAGAAAGCCAAAATCTTTCTTTCCCAATAATTCATAGTATACCGGTACTGTACTATGCTGACTTGTTCTTTATTATGCTAGACATAATCTAAACAACTAATGAATTATTATTATCTGTCTGAGAGTTTCATTTATGTGGATTCATATGAATGAAAACGTTGAATTCCCAACATCCAGTTCTTCTTATAGATTTTTAATTTTTCATTGATTTTTGCACACTTTGAAATTGTTGATTGAACATTAATATTATTATAGAATGATATGTTCCGTATCGCAGTTGAGTTTTTCAATTTCAAAGAAATTATATAGTGCATAAATCTCCCTTTCTCTTAACTTTTCAACGTAGGAAACAAAACAAAATTTAGGAAAAAAGGCATCATTTTAGGTACTTTTTGATGGGAAAGAAAATGATGTTGCATCAATCGTTAATGGGAAGGTGTTACCAATGTTTTTTAATTAAGAGAGGAGGCTTCCTTATAGTGGACCACTAATTCTAATCAGTATTTAATGAAGGAGTAGTATATTTCATCTTCTTATTTCTATTTCCAAGGAAATAGAGTTAGGAGTTTAATTGTGGAGATCACTTAGTATAGATATTAGTAACTGGCGCTTCATTCAATCGGATATTTTCAAAAGTCAAATGTTCTCTTTTATAATCTTTTGGATGCAATGCAAAGTAATGGATATCTGTCTGTTTCTGTTTAAAATCTGTTTTTTTGTTAACCAGCTGTCGCATCCCTATGAACGAGAACCTTCACAAGTCGAAACTTGTGCGAGCTACAGATTAAAGAGGTCTCACCTTTTAACGTGTGATTCCTACAAATTATATCTGAAGTTACGGCATATTTGCCGTTGTTTTTCTGAAAACAAAAATTTGAATATGAAAGAAACTTCCATTATTGTTAAATCATTAGATCTTGTATAAACTAGTAATTCACCTTAAATTTTTTATACGTGGACTATTCCACTATTAAACTCTGAGGATACATTATATAAACTATAAAACATACTTTTGTGTATTTTTCACGATAGTTCTATATTTGTTGACTAATTTCAGTTATTACACCATTTTCAAAACTAACTAGATAACATTCAAATCTGAGTAATTTATACCAAATTGCCTATTCTATCATAAATAATGTGGTACCTACAGTGTCTATACCTCGAATATCGATTAACATAACAAAACCAAACTTTTGGTATAATATAGGTTTTGGGAAATGGGTTATAGGTTCAGAAGAGGATTATTGTTTAGATTAAGTTGTTCGTTAAGGATGGGTTTTGGGAAATGGGTTATAGGTTCAGAAGAGGATTATTGTTTAGATCAAGTTGTTCGTTAAGGATGACAGATGCATCATTTTCCCTTTTTCGAATGTGTGGAGGATTATTGAATTATCTTTATCTATTTTTTTTTTATTTTTAAGATATTTGTACATTAATGATTTTTTATTTGAAATGACATGTTCATGTTACCTTATATCAAAATTTCTACCAGTTTGGCCTATATATATATATGGCGGGGTATTCACCACATTCTAGTCGATATATACCAGATCTCTTCTCTTTGTCTAATTTAGGTTTGGCATTGAATAATATGTTTTCTAAATTTCCGTTGGATGTGTATCCTACACATCCAACGTAGATTGAATTTTGAAAACTAATTTTTAATATTCTTGGAGATTCTACCTGCATTATTGATATTGCCATATTTGTGTTCTGGTCTTGTGAAAATTGAATATAGTTCTTTAATTACTGATTTTTATTGATATTTCATTATAATGTTGTTAACTAGTGTAATATGTATTTTGTTATAAACTGCTATTTGTTTAATGATTTCGATTTCCCTTCGGAGGTTTTGATTAGAAAGGGGTATTGTGAAAGCCCTATGATCCACTGACTTGAATGCAGACAATTTCTGTGAAATATGGTTGAAACAGTTAAAAGGTATTGTGCAATCTGTAAATGTGTGTTTTCGGAAAATGTTAAAGTCGAAGTTATCATTGTTTTTGAATATTGTCAGATTTAAAACTTGTATCTCATTGTTCTCTTCTATCTCTACGGTGAATTTGATTTCATCGTGTAGACTATTGAGGAATTTCATGTAATGAGTTATTTGTTTCGTTGAACCATCGAAGCCTACTAATATATCATCTATATATTTAAACCACGACACAATATGTTTATGGAAAAGAGAGTTATTCAAAATGAGATTATTCTCTAAATTAGTTAGGAAGATATCCGCTAGTAACGGACTTAGCGATACGAATCATGGGTATATGGTAATGACATCGAAATTAAATTTCAATCGTCCCATCAGGAGTTCTTGACACTAGGTCGTACATGCTTCAACAACTGTATTCACCAGATTTACACTCTTGCGATTTTTTCCTGCCCCCAAGATTGAAAACACCGATGAAAAAATGGCATTTTGCGACGATTGACGGGATAAAAATTGAATCGTTAAAAGACCTTAAGGACATACCAAAACGAACTGCTTCGATTATTGGAAAAAATTCTGGCACAAGTGTATTATATCTCAGGGTGACTACTTCTGAGAAGACAATTCACCTTATTTTTTGTGTTTATTAAATATTTTCGCCTTCGAATTCAATTTGAAACTTCTTCACAGTTTATGTTCTCAACTGTCATATTTTCCCAAATAATAGCACACGAGAAGATATCAATTAAAACACATACTTGTTTGGCTTTCTATCGAATTTTACATACTTTTTGTCTAGGTGGAATGAGGGATTAACAATTTTTTCATTATTGAATAAAATGGCCCTGGAAGCATACCTAGACAAGATCTTATGTAATTTTTTCTTTCAAAGAATATTGCTTCTAAGAAATACACTGTATGCATGATGAATGTTTTACCAGATTTCCCACTTCTACAAACAAACGAACTCTAATGAACATGTTTCGAAATCCGAAAATCAAAAAACGCCATGTAAACTTCAACATTTGATTAACGATCCGAAAATGGCCGCGCTGCGAGATAGAAACTATAAATTTTTAAGCTGCCATCTGATAAAAGTGACACTGTAGTTTCTAAAACTTGAAAAGGTACTCAATTGCAGCCAACCGAGCGGGAAATGAGAAGACCACAGATAAAGAAGGCCGTATATATAGCATACCAGGAAGAAAAGAGCTGAGAACTTTTAAACGGGGACCTTCATAAATTGTCGAATACAGATGGCATGGTTGTCGCAAGGAGGCATGCGGCATCTGTAGATAAAGTTGTTTTAGCGGCACAGAGACGTTTTAATTCTTTGAACCATTTCGATAATAATAACAATAATAAAGTCGGGCGCCATGAGCTATATATATCTTTTTAGAATGTGGAACCGATAAGTTTTTTAGTTGTTGGTCTAGTCAGGGTAGTGTCATATCAAGACGAGTTCCCAGCTGGCCCAGGCACCCAAAATGATATGAGAGATACAATACCGGGTGACAGAATTCATTGTGCAAGTTAAATTCTATACCGATTCAACTGAAAGTGTCAAAAGAAAAGCCAAACGTTTCAAATAGAACCCTGTATTTTTTTTAGACCATTTACTGGATTATACAGTTCTCTTCTCAACGATACAGCAGAGAAAGAATCATTTTTACAGACTCATTATGACGTCATCTATGCAAATGTCAAACAACTTGATGCAGTGAGAAGCAAAAAACGAAGTTTGCTTGGTTTTCAAGAAAAAATCAACAGTTGAACTATTCCACCAATTCAGGTACTTTTCATTAATATTTTTAACTTCATTTATTTCGAAAATCGCAATAGGAGTGGGTAATTCAAATTTCAACATCGAAGTATACCTTTTCCACTATAAAAAAATGTCAAATATACTATGCGGGGTATTTTTCTGTGCAAGTGGAAAGTGAGCGACAAGTTATCAACTTAAAATGAAATAAGAACAGCTCTGAAACTTTCAAAGTACCTATATTCAAATTTTTTATAGTACAAAAGGTTCAGTTCTGTAATGAAGTTTAAAAAATATCACTTTATATTGAGATTTTAGACTAAGATGAGAAATTTCAATTCCGAAATTTCAACTTTGTTTAAGGCATTGCAACAAAACGATACAGACAGCTCTTTTATTAACTACCAAAAATAATATCCATTAGAAGAATATGATAAACATCCAACAAAGTCAACAATCAAAACCTTCGAAAAGTATTATTCATAATCTTTCAAGACTGCCTCGAGATTACATATACTACATGCAGAATAATTTCATTGAAGTCTGAATTTGTCTGAAGTCTGCAACATTGAATATTATCTGAAACAATCCATATATAACATAACATAACAACATAACAAATACACATAACATAAAGTAACATAACAAACATAACATAACATAACATGATATAACCTAATAAGGCTTAGCTACTCATAAAAATGTCACCCTCCGTGTTCACAAGTTCTATGCTACGCAACCCCTTATCTTATATATTGGTGAACTCGAGACCCAATCACTCTACATTTGATTTTTGCTAGGGCACCTGAAAAAAATATATTGAGGTTTCAATGCAAAAGTCGTCTCATTGGGCCTCTTGCAATTTTAGAATAAGCGAAGCAAGGTGTGGAAAGAAACCGATAAGTAGAATTTAATAATGAGTTATTACTCTAAGCCTATGGATTACAACAACCATGATTACGAGGCACTCATAAATTCAGGGATTTGTCAATTTAAAATGGGGTTAGATAATTATTTATTACTTACTCGATAACGCATTCGGTTTCTCTGGCGAAGCAATTTTAGGCGTTTTCAATTTTTCACGCAAAAGTCCAACTGAAATATGTTGGGATAGAGTAAACATACTGAGTAATAAATATGTCTCGTATGTTTTTACCGTGTGATAGATGTCGTTCATAGTTTTTTGGTAGGTTGGTA
>WOGP01007433.1:0-11762 GCA_015342065.1 Leptinotarsa undecemlineata
CCACAACTACAAAGTATTGTCGATGGAAAATCACAATTACATAAATCTCATTAGTGTTTTTGTTTTACTGTGATTCATTTCAATTATTTGTTAGTTATTAATACGCTTAAACTTAGATACTTGTGTTAAGTTTTCTTTGTCATCATTTCTGTCGTTAAGTTTTACCTTGTAAGTAAATAAAACTGAGTAACTATCATTCTGTGTTTTCTTCTTCAGCTTATCACAGCAATAATAACAACAATTAGGTAATCATTGGCTGTCGCGGGCCAGATTGATACAGTAAATCATTGGCTGACGCAGGCGGATTGATGCCACTGGCGGGCCGGATTTGGCCCGCGGGCCGTAATTTGGAGACCGCTGGACTAGAAGATCATGTTATTTCGAAGTTTCACGTCTTGGACATTGATAATACAAAAATTTCAGCTGTTGAAAATAACAAAATTATAAGATTGTTTCTTGATATGGTACATATTCGTAAAACAAAAGATAGTTTGAATAAAAAATCTGAAATTGAAAATTTTTGCAAAATTCACAATTACATTTTATGAATAACTTGTCAAAAACCAAATTGAAATAAATAACAAAAGAATAGGCGAATTTGAAAAAAAAAATACTGAATATTTTTCAATCAATACAAAATGTATATTTATATTGCAGATTAATAAAAAGATTAAAAATAACAGACCCAAATAAACAAGCAAAACATATTAAAGAAAATAAAAAATGAAGAAATATGTTATCAATAAAACAACACAATTTTGAAATTACTTAACATAAATCATAATATACATCGTGGTATACCGAAAGATTAGAATTTGTATGCAAAATACTCTTCCAAATTGTAGAAGCACTTTCCTAAAACAAGGTTCATTACTGATTTTCAAAATTTTTTAAGTTCATTTATTGATGTAGAATGTTTTGATGAATGATTATATATTTGTCTACTTCTATAGCTTTTATACTGCCTGGTCAAAGATCATGTGGACAGTGGCGAGTTTTTTATCGCTATGCGTAGACCTTTCTGTATGCCTTTCAAACTTTTCTTTATGTTTGTGAAGTAAGCAGACAACCACTAGAATGAATATTTCAAATATTGTTAATATTTTATTTTTGCAGAAGAGTGGCCTACACGAGTCAAGAATCTTCAATTTGAATATTATTCTGAAAGTTTTTTTCTGGATAACGAAAATACTCTACATCAAAATCTGGCTGCCTTAGCCTCATAAAGAAATTTCATACCAGAGATGACTCTCCATAAGTGAATATAATGCATTTATTGCTGCTCAAAACCCCAGTTCACGAGATAGGACATTTATGCCAAAGCAACCAGAAGATAATTTATTTTTAAAGCAGTAATTTGCGTATCAAATTTAAAATTACTGTCAATGAATATACCAAGAAATTTAGTTACAGGCTTACTTTCAATCATGTGTTCACCTAGTATTACTTGTTCTAACTCCCATTTGAATGTTATCAGATTTGTTTTAGAAACATTTAGCGATATAATATTCAATTCACACTTTTTTTTTAATTTTTTCTAAATCTGAGTGTGCTTATAGAACGAGTCCAATTACCGAGATCTTTTTTATGTCAAAGTACCATAGTGTCATCCGCAAACAAGGTTAAAGCTCCAGATGTATCAAATTTTGCCACATCGTTAATATATAGCAAGAATAAAATTAAATTGGGCCTAGGACTGACCCCTCAATGCACAAAGGTATTTTTTTACTTCCACCTGTAATATAAGATCTGAACCATTCTATGGCTGTTCCCCTTATTCCATAAAGTAAAGAATTTTTGCAACATGTTTAATTTTTTTTCTCGGGTGCTGTGATAAATCATTCTACGTTAGATTTTCTTTTGGCATATTTCATCCATCAAATTTAATTTTTTTGTGAATGTCAATTTTTCTTATTAATCTAACTTTGGGGAGTTTCTTTCATAATTTCATTCATTGTTTACTTCCAACAGCCCAAAAAATCAACCATGCATTTGGCAGTGTGTTAATGAACGCACTGTTCTACGATAGTTTGAGAAATTTCGAAGAGGATTTGTGGTGCGTGGGATGACGAAGGAACTAGGCGTCAGCTGCCATGTAGTTTTTGATGGTTCAATTGGAAGTGTTAAAAAGTTCGAAAGGTGGGTACCCTACGATTGCAATGTCCAACAGAAATTGTCACGTTTCGAGATCTGTTCTTTTTTGCTTTTGCGCAACCAAAACGATACTTTTTTGGATCGGATCGTTACGTATGATGAAAAGTAGATCCAAAAAAGTTCATGGTTACCATATATATCTCCATGAGAAGAAAATATTAAGAGCAGATAGTTGTTGGTTCACAGATGGTCCAGTGTTTTCAGTCGCAGACCCAGGACAGAGATATCAACCTGCCTAGGAACCTACGCGACTGTATTTCAAGCGGAAACTTACGCAATTGAATTGTGTACGGAGAGATTGGAAGAATCCAACCGCATACACAAGTAAATAAAAATATTTCGGACAGTCAAGCGGCGTTGGAAGCTCTTGGCTCCTACCGAGCAACGTCTAGATTGGTAGAAAATTGCCAAAAACGACTCTCCTCGATAGGAAAACTCAACAGATTTTCTCTGGTCTGGATTCCAGGTCATACTGGCCTGGAAGACAATGATGCTGTCGACTCCCTTGCAAAGGAGGATGCTGCAGGCAGCTTCATCGGACCAGAACCGCAACGCTTTAAGCTTTGCCAAAAAAATATTGAAAACCTGGATGGCAAGAAGATTTATGGACTTCTGGCAGAATCTTACAGGATTGGCTCACTCCAAGGCGTTTATTCACCCTCCGAAGCTTAATACCAAACAGTTGTTGGACTACATTAGGGATGAACTACGATGTCTAAAGGCCTTCTTACAGGTCACTGTCATTTGAATCATCATATGCAGTGACTCGAACTGTCGGAAGACAGTGTGTGTCGCCTCTATTTGGAAAATGATGAAACAGCAGAGCACATATTTGTGCCTGCCCCGCTGGGGACCGAATCGGGTTTATAGAAGTTGGCAGAGCCGTACTATTATCATCTGACCTGAAAGATCACTCACCATACAAACTAACTGGCTTCGTTAAAAGCTGGATTTATTTGGTCGAGTGTGAATAGGTGTGAGCCACAATAAACCCTTGCGGTTTGCAGTGGAGGATCGAATGGACCTAATGTACTGTATATATGGTGGTCAGCGGCTGGTATGAATCACTACTTTCTGCAACCGGGTCGAACCATCACAGCAGAGTCCCATTGTGAGGAAATCGACGAAATGTACCCAAAATTGTGTCAGCAGCCTTCGGCACTGGTCAACACAAGAGGTTCGATGCTGTTCCACGTAACGCCTGTTGAAGTCACCTTACTCCCCAGACCGCGAGAGGTCTGGGGAGTATGGGAAGTACCAAGCAATTTCTCACCGGTAGAACCTTCGCCAATCAGGATTAGGTAAAATAGATCTTCGTCGTCTTCATCGAATCCCGAGCAGAATTTTTTTATGCTTACGTGATTAATCGACTTCTGTTACGTTGGAAAAAGTACATTGAATCAAAAGGCGCTCATTTCGATTAAACTGAATAAGTGTTCCCAAATATATCACAGATTAAAGTAGAGTCATAAAAGTGGACAAAACTTTTGAAACAACCTTATGTCTGCAAAAAAACTAATATGTTTATTTTTTCAAATTTCTAACTAAATTTTCATCATTCATATGACTCACTGTGTACTAACCTCTTGAAAACTAGGAGTAAGATTCACATAGCCCTTCAACATGAAACTGGGTATCGTGGCAACTACACGTCTATATCTCAAATTATCCACAACGGACCTCAAATTTCCATTCCTTTGTAAATCACAGATAAGTTTATCAACCCCCTGCTCGTCTCTAGGCAGAAGAAGCAACAAGTAGTACTTTGAACTGTCCAGGGGAAAAGCCAAGGCTACGGCATCCAAATGAATAATGTAAACAAAAGGCAATACCGTGTCGTATTTCATGAAGTTGATTCCGTACTCCTTGTACTTTCCTTGGACCAAAAAGCTGGGCTGCTCCTCGCCCATGAAGGGCCTGTGGAAATGGGGATGTGGGGTGTGGTTGTCGTAGTATCTGGCAATGACGTAGTCAGCCATTGATCTGGCTTTCCTTCGTCGATTAGTAGTGGGTTTCTCACGCCATCTATTCAGCTCTATCACGTTGAACTGGGACCTTGCTCTTCTTTGGGATGCTCCAGCAAATCCTGGACCTTCGCTGTCGTCTGGCAAAATCTCATTGTCACTGATATTTTTTTGGGGGGTATCTGTTGGTTCAGTTGAAGCCACTGATGTAGATGAGTAAGTACTTGTTGGGTTTTCTTCAGGTTTGTTAGATGTGACAATATTCTCGTCTTCAGTCACAGTAGGTTCTGAGCTATATACTGCAACATATTTTACACTTTTTTATATTGCTTTAGAATTGACAATAAACATTTTTACTGTAAATGAAGCTTGGTATCTCCATTTCAATATAACTAATTTTGATACATCTTGTTATCAATTAATGTGCCAAGTCGAATACAATTATTATTTAGTTCTAGAGTGAAAGAGTATATTCAATATAGATATATTTTTGTGGTTGAATTAAAGATTCAAATGATTCTGAATGGATGCCAAAAGATGTTAGAATCATCAATATCAATCACAAATACTTATAATAACTTCATGTTTTCTCAAACAAAATAATAGGGGTTTATTAGGCTAAAAGGATTAACAAAAAAGTACAATTGAATCAGCACAATGGAAAATATACATTTGGGCACGAAAGCACTTTTCTGAAATAGTTATCATATATTCAGTTCAGAAAATTATACTCGTATGTGCAGATGAAAAATAAAAATTTGTAGGTCCACTACTATTTCTATTATCATATTTATAAACAGCGAATCTCTGAACATATATCACACGACATAAGCAGTTGATTGCCAATCCCTTAAAAAACAAAAAAAAATAACCTAATGCTTAATGAAAACGCCCATTTGAATGCTTGTAATTGGACTACTGTCGATTGATGACTTATACACAATCCCAAAATACGTTCCTTTCTTTCTTAAAAACCCATTTTGTCACGGTCTTGTTCTCAGGTCTTAAATACATCAATATGTATGTTACAAAATCTTTAAACTCTTTTGCGATCTCAGAATACACGGAGTCTTACCTTTTAACATGCGATTCCTAATGTCCGACCATATTGACGTCTTTAATATACTCGTATTATCGAAAATCAACCATTGCGTATTCGAAACATGGCTTTATCAAACAAAACAAGTAATTTTCATCACTAGATACTCACCTGAATCAACGTTCAATACATCAGTTTCTGGTTCAGAGACACTTTTGGTAATCAATTGTTCTGTGGCGGTTGACTCCGTTACTAAAGTAGTGATCACTACCTCCTTTTGAGACGCAATAGTCATTAAGTCGGTTGTAGTATTGTCAAAATGCGTCTCAATTTCTGGTTCCAGAGCTGTACCATCGCGTGCTGCTGGTGTGATTACTGGCTGGAATGTGGTGATTACTGACTCACCTATGATTTCTGGTTTCATAGTTATTTCTGGTTCCAGTGTTGTGATTACTGCTTCGATTGTCGGGGTTAAAGGTTCTAATGTCGTGATCACCTCTTCAGTTGTCGTGGTTACTGGTTCTAGTGTCGTGATTACTGCTTCAGTTGGCGTGGTTACTACTCCTGGAGTCGTTATTACTGTTTCACTTGTCGTGGTTACTGGTTCCAGTGTCGTGATTACTGCTTCAGTTGTCGTAGTTACTGCTTCAGTTGTCGTGGTTACTGCTTCAGTTGTCGTGGTTACTGGTTCTAGTGTCGTGACTACTGCTTCACTTGTCCTGGTTACTGGTTCTAGTGTTGTGATTACTGTTTCAGTTGTCGTAATTACTGGTTCGAGTGTCGTAATGACTGGCCCTATTGTGGTAATTACTGGTTCAAGTGTGGAGATTACTGGTTCTACAGTAGTTGTTACTGATTTTGATGTAGTGATCAATGATTCGGGAGTCGTAAATACTGGCTCAGATGTGACGGTTGCTAGCTGGATCGTGGTTGCTACTGGTTGAAGTGTTGTGATTAATGTTTTCATAGTAGTGGTTACTGCTTCTAGTTTGTCACTTACTGGCTGAAAGGTTGTGATGGTAGGTGATTCTGTTGAAATGACAGGTTCTGCTGTAGTTATGGCTGGCTCTAATGTAGATGTCTGCGGAGTTTCGATTCCTGCTCTTGATGTTGTTGTTACTACTGGTACTAGAGCGGCGGTTTGTGATTCGTCAGTAGTTGTTGCTATCATAAATTCTGGTTGTAATGTGAATATTTCTTCTGTTGTACTTGTGAAAGACTGCGTTGTAGGTACGGTTTCTGATGTGCTGGGTGGTGTTGTTGATGTTGCCGGATCGAGTTCTCTAGCACCTCCTGATATTGTGGTGGCCACTTCAGTCGTTGTCGCAGGTGTTTTATCTTCACTGGATGGAGGAGTTGCTGTGATACTTAATATTGGAGGGGTTGTAAGAAAAGGCTGAGTTGTCTCAGACTTCACAGTGGAAGAAGGTTTTTCTGTAGTTTGTGGTTCGGGATATAGGGCATTGTTGAAGGATGGAGCGTCGAAACCGTAGAATTTCAATATTTCTTGATATATAGGTCGTAAAGTTACATTTTCGTGATTCAACGTCAACCCAGCCAAGAATCCTTCTTTTGGAATGAAATAACTCTGAAATTAATCAATATAATAATGATAAATTATTGATTAATGATTCATTACCGTTAATATAAAGGAAAAAATGAATGAAACTTGAAACTACTGATAAGATGTAACTCATTTCACTTAAAAAAATGTATTTTGTTTATATTTCTGTCAGATAATTGACGTGAGTTATTTCTTTTTTAATTACGTCTTTTGATCATTTCAAAATTACTTTGAAATTACTATGGATCTTCATCAAGTAATGGCCAAATCAACAAGAAAAAAAGTCTTTTGATGAATTGGAAGAGTTATTTAAACAAAAATATAATATACATGTGTGATAGTTATTCCTAAATTTAAAAAGAGAAACGAAAGCTCTGAGAAAAAATCAGAAATCTCCATAAATCTTTCAGTTTACATTTAGTTATTCAAAATTTGTGAAGACTTCAAGTGCCAATAACGAAAAACCAGACATCTTAAAATATTCTAACTGAAACTATGATTTCCTAATCTATGAATGGCTTACAAAACATTAAAGCAGATCATCTTCCAATTAAAATTGAAATTCCTTTCGAATGACATTAGTGACCTTTGCAAATTATACTGTTGAAATTAAAATCGATTCAAAGTGCTCGTGGCTATATTTTGATATCTTGGTAGAGCACTAATAAAATTACCTATCGACTTGCTCTGGCCTTAAATTTATTTAGAGTCCAATTCATCTTATGAAATTTATACAAATTATTTAGTGAATTATTCAAGATATTCCGTAAGAAAAAATAAGTCCATGAAGGAAACTTTGAAGTGGAAATCAAAGAAGGCTGCGTTACGTATATGAATTTTGCATATCTCACCTTCAAATGTCTATGAATATCTCTCACTCCAACTCGAATAATGGAAATGTCATTGGGAATGTGAGCTGCGTTTTGAATTTCTCTGACAGCTTCTCCTTGGAGGCCCTCTCCAAGAGCTATCAGCACACTCAAGGCCCCATAAGGCGATATGGCTATATTATTTTCGTTGTACATGTTCTGAATCTGTAAAAAATTATACGAAATCAATTCAACCCAGAAGTCAAAGTGTTCAGTTTTTCATAACAAAAAATGCTTTGTTGAATATCTGAGAAATACTCGTTTTCAAAAAAATGCAACAAGGTGTTTCGCGGTGGTAGTGCGCCCGACTCACGATCGGAAGACCGTGGGTTCGATTCCTGCCTTGACCAGATATTTTTCTGGAGAGAATTCATCTGTTTGAAGCTGGGATGATTCTGCAACCGTGTTAGGAATCACACGTTAAAAGGTAAGACCTTGTTATTCCTTAGCTCGCACAAGTTTCTCAACTTCTGAGGGTTGTCGTTCGTATGGGGGCGATAGCTGATTAACGGAAAAACATATTTTAAACAGATTTATGAAGCTCTGCCCCCAAACTCGTTTCTTTCTTTCTATGGAATTTTCCATTATTTTTGTGTAATAACGATGAGAAGCAGAAAGCTATCACCCAAAAAACTGAAGTTTCCTAAAACTATTCTCTTTCCAATTTGAATTCCCATGTCAGTTTATTGCGAACAGAAAATATTCGTTCAATTTTTATTAGTGAACTGCCGGGTTTCAGCTTTACCCAATATATCCAATCAGACACCACAGAAATCTGTAAAACTTCCATGAAAGTTATATTACATCGTTGCAGAATTTCCGATAGTTGCGATTTGTGTTTCGGACGTGTCTAATTAAAAATAAATCAGTTTGATATATAACGGCTAACCTGTAGTAGTTGGGGTGTGTGTATATATATATATCGATGTTTAACTTTCCTTCACCCATCACTCGCTAAGGGTCAGTTGAATTAATTAGTTGGTTGTTGGAGAAGCCGTTCAAAACAGCTGACAATCTGAAAACTTGAAGGCTGGAACGCTTACAGATTTATATTTAATTATCAAACAATATGTTGTTTCGGTTCTGTTTGTATCTAGAAGGATTGTGAACATCCAATATCAGGGTTTGACCAATAATTGAGGCGTTTGAGCAATCAAAGATTGTGAGTAGTTCATTCTGAGTATGAAATTTTGTGTTGGGATCGAGACAAAACAAGATAATTTTTGGTATATAGAATCAGCGTGGAAATACTTTCAATGGAATGATATATAAAAACCGATTGAAACATTCAACAAGTGTAATTGTTGTGAAAATATCTCTTCAAAATGGTCTCATTCATAATTAAAAATACATACAATTGTCCTCTATAAAAAAGTGTTGATAATCATGAGACAACATCTCATAGATTTTTGAAAATTTCAGTAAGGAACGGCCATAACATAAAAAAACTCAATTATAGATGAAATATCAATGCGAAAACTTTTGCTGATGTGGTATTATACTGTGTTATTACATAAAAGTTGAAAAAAAAATCAGTCCGCATGTCTAAGACACTCAAGTGTGCTAAAAATGTTCTAGTTGAAATTAATTTCACAACATTGCCTCATCTAAAAGTCTTGAATTGATAATGTGTCCTTATGTAATAGTCAGGTAAATCTAATAATTAAAATATTATTTCAACAAGCAATATAGTATACTGTTAAATATTGGTCCACCATCGTTATATATAATATTATTTATTATGTTTACTTATTTCTACACGCTTATAGGCATCTATATGCCTGTTGTTGGTAACTTGTCTAACTAATCTTAATGAACTAAAGTCTATGTAATGGTTTTGTTGCAAAATATGATGGGCAACTGCTGACCTTTCATGCCCTCCATATTTTAAGTGTGCTAAGTGTTCCTTATATCTCATTTCAATAGATTTTTTTGTCCGTCCATAATATTTTGCATCGCATTTAATTTCGAAAATTCCAGACTCTTCCGAATTCTCGACTTTGTCTCTTGGATTCCTAAAAGGCTCTGTAGTGTATGACTTGATTTAAAAACCACCTTCATACCCAGTTCCTTGAAAATCTGTAGATTGTTCTTTTTGTATTGGTGGTATGGAACTGAGATATACTTATCTTGCTCTTTGTCGTTTTTGAAAAAGTCGAGATTTCGTTCATTCTCAACGTAAAGTCTGTCTTCCTTATCATTTCATCATCAATACCCCTCGACAAACCGTTAGTGAATTGTACGTTTTTCTAGTGTGAATGTCTCAGTTGTAAGAGGAAAAGGCCAAAGACGATGCCTTAGAAAATTGAGCCCAGCACGTTTGTGCCGTCCTCAGTGATGTGAAGTGCCAGGAATATACCTGTACGTGCTTGTTTCTTTTCTATATACATCGTATTCTAGCCCTCCACATTGGCTCCTCGTTACCAAAACGTCAAGAAATGGAAGTTGTCTTCATTTTCTAATTGATGCATGGTGAATTTTATTGATGGAAATATGTTATTTGAAAAGGAAACAAAGTCCTCAATATTCGATTTCTTCTTATTGAATATCGCGAAAACATCGTCCACATACCTTAGCCATATTCTAGAAAAATACTTTTCTTTTCTATGGTTTCCATTTCGAATCTGCTCATGTACAATGTTAAAGTCAAACACTGGTGAACGTTTACGAGCTCTCAAGATTATATTCTG
Organism: Leptinotarsa undecemlineata; assembly: GCA_015342065.1. Lineage (NCBI taxonomy): Eukaryota > Metazoa > Arthropoda > Insecta > Coleoptera > Chrysomelidae > Leptinotarsa > Leptinotarsa undecemlineata. The sequence goes on from WOGP01007433.1 coordinate 10,281, forward strand.
AAAGCAAGGTGTTTCCCCTGGTATCAAACACATTTGAATTGTGTATAGAAAAATTTTTCAACTGTGATAATACTTCCTATACATACAGTATAGCGATATCTTGATTGGGTTGCTTTTACGAAATATTCCTACATGCACGAAATATTTCTATATGCACAAGAGTTAATAATATAACCATGATGTTGAGGTTACAATTTTCCAATATTTATTGATAAATTTACCATATTTTGGTGGACCTGTAAGAGAACCCGCCTTATTGTAACTTTCTGGAGACATTATTCATTATTGAAAATTTGTTGCAGGAGGTTCGCTCAATACTGGAAATCTATGGATATTATAATATGATTATCTGCATATCGAAAATAATCATATTAACTGCATTCGCTGCATTAGGAAAGTGCATTCGCAGCTGTGAATTTCTACCTACTTTCAATAAATAATAATGATAATGATGATAATTCGTCTTCATTATCTCCAATTTTAAGTTAATAACAGTTTTATACAATACATTTTTTATTACAGGGAAATGAAAGGTTCACTTTGTTTTGATCCAAGGGCAATAAAAATAAACTGTGCTCCCACCTTACCTCGATTGGTGTTCTGTTCCTTTTTTGCCAAAACTGTATATTCTTTGGTGGATTACAAATGTTTCTTGCATGCCCAGTTCTAACTGGTACACTACGGGAACTTCGAAAAACGACTTTTCCCCACCACACCTCCAACAGTGTTATTCGCTTCTTGCAATGTAATGTTAGATATTCTGAAGTGAAAAAGTGCAGAGGGTAACAATAGTCTCTGTCGTTTTAATTAAAATATATACAATTGTGCGGTTGAACATCACTGATTTTGTAATAGTGTCAAAACAAGTCAAGAGAAATACCATTTCACCTTTTTTAAAAATATGTGCTTTGGAGGATTGAGTTGATGAAATGTGAAAATATGAAAAGGCAGGCAGAGCTCAGACCATGAGATATTTGATGATTTTTCTAAAATTCCAGTAGCAAACTGTAGCATCATATAGAAAAAAATACGAATCGAAATATTCAATTAATTTAAGTATATTTCCACAACACATGTGTTCAAAAATCACAAAATCAACTATAAAATTTGATTTTCGGATGGCGTAGTTCTTTTCCGTAATTTTTAATATCTGTTTAAAAAAATATGTTTTACATGATCCTTCCCTTCAATTTTTTTGAAATTATTATCACATCGTTTCATTTTGTGTTTATATGGATCATCTGTCAAATTTCACTAACTGTTTTGTCCGCGTTTCGAAATACTGAAGTATCATATGCAAATGCTAATGAAATATATCCTTATCGATAATAATTACTGCTACAATTATCAACTATCACATAACACATGGGCTGAATTCGTACACAATATGTAAGTAAGTTTGAAAATGTCCATATAGGACGAAACTGCAGTAACGTTAGTTACAATTTAAAGTGGTATAAAACATAGAAATTTTCATTTCTC
>WOGP01007434.1:0-11762 GCA_015342065.1 Leptinotarsa undecemlineata
CTTTGGCATTTTTAAAACATTGTTTAATGTTATTAATATAGATAATAAAGAATAAGGGCCCTAGATGGGACCCTTGTGACACTTCAGAAGGTGTTGGATAAGGTTCAGATGAATACCCGTCTATAAAGATATATTGAGTTCTGTTTTTTAAATATGATTCGATTCATTTTAGCATCGGCACCACTTACACCGACTTCAGCAAGTCTCCGAAGTAGTGTATTATGATTAATTTTGTCAAAGGCCTTGCTGAAATCCGTGTAAATAGTGTCAACTTGAATTTTCTTATCCAAATTATCATGAAAAAATTCGGAGTAACAAAATAGGTTCGATTCAAGAGATATTTTATCACTTTTTTATATGTAGTCATTGAATTATTTTTAAACGCGATCAAAGAATTATTAAAAAACTAAATATATAATATTCATGCATTGAATACTATAAAAAAGAAAATAATTTCTCCTAGTGTCGTATACAGTCTTAAATCGATACAGTGCAATAGCTTTGAAAATACTCGAAATATTTAGAATATTTAGACAAACGTGTGGGATACATGCAGGAAGGAGGATAGGGAAAGCTATTGTTGAGAACAGTTCAGTGTTGTTTCGGAGTTTTTAGAAGTTTCACGAAGTTACTATGTCAAACTGTTAAACTTTGATATATTTGCATGAATATACTGAAATTACTGACTTACTCACAATTTTGCTTGCATAAACTGTGAAATTTGTACACACAAAAGTCATTTGTGTTTTTAAAATATCACGTAGTGTAACCTTCAAGTATCTAGTGCAAAACGATAAATTTCAATAACAAATTTCACAATTTATGCAAGTAAAATTGTCAATAAGGCAATAATTTCAGGTTTTTCATAGATAGATATATATATTTTCAAATTTCCCGCCATTTTACGTTTCACAGTTTGACATGGTAACTTCGTTAAACTTCTTAAAACCCTAAAACAACACTGAAATCAGAAAAGAACGCAAACATTTCAAACGTAACAGTCGGTTAAAGTTTAATCTGTGGTTAAGGTAATATAGTTGTCATGTATAGTTATACAAGCTAAAATTATTGGAATTATTGGAACTAAAAAAAAATTAATTTTTCATTGTTACTGTTTGTGTTTCCTCGTTAATATCGACCTTTTTGAAAATATATGGAATTAATGGTTGCAGTAGTTTTTAAAGGTAATTGGTTATCTGTGAAAAAATAGGATTTATAGAAACTCTCTGAAAAGAAATTATGAAATAATGGAAACACCTAAAAAATCTATTCAGCAAATAGTAAATACCAGGCCTTGTTCTGTTAATCTAGAACAATTGAATTCAACTATTCTAGCTAAAAATCGAACAGTCATTGAAAATAAAGAAAAAAGTAAGTATATGGATAGAAACGTATCATCCGCAAAAGCTGCTGCAAATGATAATATATTAGAACCTGCTACACCACAAGCTAACATGGAATTCAGTCAGGAACTGAAGAAAATGATAAATGAACGAAATATTCTAACAACAAAAACGAGAAAACGAGTTTTTGAAGCTCTGGACGAGATAAAATCAAGGAGTGAAGAAGAGAGTAGAAATTTTAAAAGGGAAAAGTCTATACTTGAAATTATTAATAGTGAAATTAAGTATGTTCATCAGCTAGAAATTATTATGACCTTTTTCATGAAACCAACAAAAGAACAAAAACTTCTGAGAGCAGATGATTTTCAAGTGCTTTTTGGTAATATTGTTACCATTTATAATATTAACAAAGAGCTTTTGGAGGAACTTAATGTGGGTGTTGATAATGTAGCTACAGCCTTTACCAAAATTGGCCCATTTTTGAAATTGTATTCAGTATATGCATATGAATTCAAGAACATCTTAAACATTCTACAGGTAAGGTTATTTGATTTTTTGAATAATTTTAAGGGATAGATTGGTAGATATAACAGAATGCAAAGAAGCCCTAGAGTAATGTCTTGAATACATACTTTTAACTGTATATTACTTACACTCGGTCTCAGAGATCCATGCAATCAATGTTTTTGGATATATCAGTAATGGAATACTTAAGATTCCATTAATCCAGTTCTACTCTGACTCTTTTAAGATACACAGTAAACAATGGTATTTTATTTCTGAAATATTGAGCTTTTGGGTTTGACAAACTTCCGCAAGTACTTGTAATTATTTTTATTGCTATAGATAGTGATGGTAAACAAGATAGAGACAGTCTGATGATGAAACAATTGAACAGTTATAACAACAAATTCGAATTACATCGTTTATTGGGAAGAATGTTGAAACACTCAAATTATTTTTCAAAAATACACAAACATTTTTTTAGAAGCACAGCAAACACTCCTTCAATATTTTCAATATTTTTATACTTTAATGTTTTATCATTTTCCATAACTACTTGTCATGGTTCAAACACTGAATAGATGTCTCCAAGGAATATTTATGTTACATTGAATTAATAAATTGAAGAGGCATATTTTTGGGAAAGAAAGGTTTTGGCTTTCTACTTCTCTATCTTGATACAAAAAATTTGGGAATCTTCCAAAGAAAGGAAGGGAGCAATATCAATTTCAAAAATGAACTCTGTATAAAAATGTGTGGATCATGCGAAAAAGTAACTTTCAGGCACAAACTGGAAGAGAAAGCCCTCTCGAAACAGATATTTTCATATAAACATTGAATTACACGAAAGAAAAATACTTTTGAAAAAATTACTTTTATATGAATGCTGAATTATAAGAAAAACACTTCTCTATTCCGTTTTTATTCCAAACATTTGTATGGAATTGAATCAGATATCATTCACAAGATGAAAGAAGTAAAATTTCACTTATATAGAACACTGTCATCCTCACTGGTAGACATCCGATGTTTTGTCATAAGACACTTGTATCGGATCTTCAGTACCAAATACGGATAACATTATAAGAAAAAATACTCAGTTCCCACATTTTTTGTATCGAGATGGAGAAGTATAAAGCCAAAACCTTTCTTTCTCAAAAATTGAATTAACAGTTAAACCATTTCTTTAAAACAAGTGCTCATTTACATGTTGTGAAAAGAAGAAAAATTTTAAAATGAACCAAACATTTTATATGATTGTGATTTTATCAAAATCAATTTCTTTTTCTTAAAATTGCTTATGTCTAGACCAAGTTACATATTTGTTGTAACTCTTACTCCAGTAGCAATACTTTATATGGAACTGTATTGAAATACACAGGTAATGTATATACATTTAAAATATGATGTATTAATTGACATTGGATTTTTTTTAAACAAATAATATAAAATAAATGACTACCTAACACATATCAAGTGAAATGAAATGTATTGAAATATATCCCATCTCTTTGTGTCTCATCTTATGAATGCAGAACAATTGTTTCGTATTGAATAATGTTAAAATATCAGCTGGCATTTCTTCTGTGGGTAGATATTGTACTGATATTTCTTTATTCTCGGCCAGTTCTCTCACCCAATGATATTTAATTCTCTGATTGATTCAGCCGTTACTTGAAGATCCTTAGTAATTTCAAAAACTACACCCCACGATTTGATCTCCACAAACTTTATTTGAAAAATATATCACAACATGTTTCACTAGCGCTACATGTTGTGATATATTTTTCAAATAAAGTTTGTGGAGATCAAATCGTGAGGTGTAGCTTTTGAAAAAAAAATCTAATTCATATGTGTTTTCTAGCATCATAGAAAATTAGGTTGTAAACCAATTTGTCAGCTTCCTGATTGTTATTGTATTTCAAAACTTTTATGTTTTTCACTAAGTGTCATCAACTCGTTGGTTTCTATTTCATTGTTGGAAAACAGAAATCATCCACATGAAAAGCAATAATGATCAGTTTGTTAAGTCATATTTCTCATATGTGCAAAGATCATACGAGCATCTATTGAAACGAATTCTCAGCAACAATTATTAATGTTACTGTTCCAAGATCTAGTTGATTGCTCTAACCCCAAATATTGCCTTCTCAAATTTGCAAACCTCAATTATACATTTCGTTTTGCAAAAAATCCTGGAGGCTGGTCTATATAGATATCTCCCTCCAAATTTCCATTCAAAAATGTAGTTATTATATCGATATGTTCAATTACTCAGTATATTTCTGTAGCTTAGAAACTACCCCTTTAAGTTAATTTGTATCATTGTAGAATGCAAGATCTCTAAATCCACAATTTTCAAAATTTGTTGAAAGTCAAGAATCACGACCTGAAGTTCAAAATAAATTGTCAGCTCTTCTGATTACACCAATTCAAAGGGTCCCAAGGTATAAGCTCTTGCTGACACAATTGCACAGATTGACAAAGCCAACTGAAAAAGATTATGACAACTTAACGGGTTAGTATTAATTAGCCGAACTTGTTTGAATTTTTTCTGACTTACATTATTTCAGAATGCTTGGAAAAAATTGACGATGCTGCGGATCACATCAATAAAATTGTTGAGGATCAAGAAAACATGCAGAGATTGCTTGAACTACAAAGGTTCTTGAGAAGTGGTGAACCAATTATAGTCAAACCAGGAAGAACATTGATAAAAGAAGGCATATTAGTCAAAATGTCTACAAAAAATGCCCCTAGTGAAAAGCTGTATACTGTTCTAATGAATGATATAATTCTATTTACTAAAATGAAAAAAGATGAGCCCAAAGTGAACTCTTTGAAATGTTTAAGCATATTTCCTCTGAGCAAGTGTCAAGTTTTTGAGGTCTTGGACAAAGGTTGTATGAGGATTAAATGTCAGGAGGAAGAGCTCATTCTGTATCACGATCAGTTTAGTGAAACAAAGAGTTGGATCGAGAAAATAAAAAATTGCGTTAAGAGTCACATGAATGATAGGAAAACTTTGAGGAAAGACAGTTCTTCCAGAAGACCGGTGAAAAGAAAAGATATGCACGAATATAACGAAGTTGGTGTTAGTCCTGGAAAACCGTTGAAAAAAAGGAAACTGGTAATCAGATTAGTTTAAATTGAATATTAAATATTATTAGAAGAGATTATGTTTTAGAGAAAAAAAGCTTTCTGGTGAAAGTGAAAACTCTATTTCCTTGTGAATATATTTAAAATATTGTATTTTCTTCATCATATTATTTGATCATAATCTTATTTTTCTAATTCTGGGTGAGTCGCAACTTGGGAAACAATTTTTTCTTGATTTTTTCTGTATTTTATTATGTGATTTCTCCTTGAAACGCTCTGTAAAAAATATTTTGTAAAAGTAAATAGATACCTAGCGGTGAAAAAATTATAACAAAAATAGAATTATTTTCAACACTGAACTTCTCCAGCAAAATCAAGATAAATTTGAGACCAATCAATAAATATTTAGATGGTGAGCCCTTTTGGGGATTTGAAAAATAGATTTATGCATCAGCAATTAGTTCAGGAGACTGAATCATGATAACATAAAGACTGTTCAAAACCAAAACTGTTACCAAACACCAGAACTGGAACATTCTTTTCGACTCGTCTTCCACCAACCAAGTTGGCATCTTCAAAAGATGAAGATGGCAGAGTCCACTCGAAAAGTGTGTCACAGTTCTGGTATTTAGGAACAGTGCTTGTTTTGGATTTATTATATGCTAGAGGTCCCAGTTCTACCTTTCATAGGACTGTTGTTGAACAAAGTGTAATCATACATTGAAAGCCTCCTTGGTAAAATTATCAACGAACAAGTTTACATCATCAGCTAGGTTTACTCAGAATCGATAATAAAGTGAAATTAATTTCAGTTTCCTTTTAAAAAAAATGAAAGAATGTTTTCAGGCATTGAATTTTTGTGAAAAAACAATCATTCAACTTTTTATTGGTAGGCTAACGATAATCTCTAGATACGCACTGAGCTAGTTTCACACCAGTTTCAGATCATTATATTTCTTGTATAATGATTGGATAATAATTTATGTTTTATATTCTAGGAGTCTGAACCAGAGTACAGCAGACCTGCTTATTTGTCTAAAAGAAGACCTTTGGATAGGTTACTTTTAGGAAGAGCCGTTTCCAGTAAGTGTCAATTAGATGAGAACTGTACTGACGGTGGAAATTCAATTAAACCAGTGAACAGTCAAGCTGTAGAAGTTTCCAGGACTCCTGAGTTATCGAAAGAAGTATTTGTGTTCGGAAGATCAAATACCAGTGACTTTGGCGTCAAAGTTGGCGAGTTTTTAGGAGGAGTTAGAACTTCCATAAAAAGATTGCTTGGTTTCAAAAAATAGCTGTATTGAACTGCTCAGTGAAGCAGTGAAAAACATTGCAAAATTTGTAATTGAAAACAATTTATTTTGTTTGCATTTCACTTTCAATTTGATATAGGTTTCAAGTGTTGTTTTGTTGGAAGAAATTAGTTAACAATATATATCTTCCAGGTATTAATTGGTAACTAAAACAGGTAGACCAAATATGATTCATTCGCTGTTTTTACTTTGATGCAACATGTAAATATGTCATTCACTGTATCATGTTGAATGGTATCTCAACCATTGGTTAAGAGGGAAATCAATGAAGAAGGCATAAAAAATAATGATAATTTATAGGAACCTTTAATGCATAACTAAAATATGCAATAAAATAGATTGGTTACATTCAATTCAATTAGTATAAGAGCACAACCGTTAATTTACAGTGACTCAATCGTAAAAACTGTACTTTTGAGTTCAATTGAACATTTTAACTCAGTTTAAAGCTCTCTGGAAGTAGTGTTTTTGTGTATTATGTAAGGATAAGATACTGAAAATTACAATTTGAGATACCAAACAATGTACAACTCAGGTTTCATTTTCAATGCAACCTTTTTTTCTCAAAATAATTTTCATTATATGTGGATTATAAGCTATAAAAACATTATATAGACTTCAAAAATGTTGATGCTGTATCAGTAAGTTATTCCTAACAAAATAATAAAGTCAAAGCTATTTCTATATAAATTCAATGAATTGAATTTTATGATTATAAATATAAAAATTTTTGTTATGATTGAGTTCCAACATATGTCATTCATTATCCATAATCAAGATTCTCAAATATTTTTATTGTATAATTTCTTTAACAAGAAAAAAACTCGACTTGTGATGATGATTACATTGAGAAACATGTAAGACTTTCAATTTAGAAAATGTATATGTTGTAGATGTATCTCAAACAAATTATATGAATATATTTTTATCATTTTTTAATTGTTGCAATTTTCATCATAAACATTTTTATCCTGTTTTCGTCCAGTTCATTAAACCATCGCCCGTCTTTTTTGAAGTAGGATCCGATTATGAGACCATTTGCTGAGGTGTAATTCTCCAGGTTATCATAGGTAATTCCGGATCCAACGAGTACTGGCAACGATGTGCTATTTTTCAGCTGTTGCAATTCTTGAGCATCGGCAGGCTCACCTGTAGCTGTTCCCGTAAGGATAACTCCGTCAGAAAGGAAAAACTCTGCTGCCTTAGCAGTGTCAACAAGCGAAATATCTCCTGTTATTGCATGTGAACTGAAACAATAATAAAAATTGATGAAAAAGAGAAAGAGGAACAAACATTTTATAGTTCCGTGGCAAGCAATAACTACAACATTGGCAAATGTGATTTTCATTAATGTAAAGTCAGGCAATGAATGTTTTATGAGATTTTCTGATAAACCTATTTTCCAATAATCAGTACATCCTTTTCTAGATTTCCTTGAGACTGTTAAGTAGGTCATTGAATAAGCAACTGATTTGTTACCAGAACTAGAATCTTATTGATTGAATTGAAAGGGGTACAGTTTTAGGTCTGGTCTGTCAATATTCTTCTGGCACTTTCAAAATAATTATATAAAGGTGTGCACAAACACATAAGTAAACAGGTTACATAACATTGTCCGAAATACAGGTAGTTACATGTCAGTAGCTTAAATTACTGCGAAGCCTTCAAGATAATAATTATATTATGTAAAAGTGATTTGCTGACAGTCAGAAGACGTATTTTTCAACAAAATAAACCTTTGTATTTTTTTCCTGGCTGCCAGTAAGAGTAGTTCACTATTGTAATTTTCGACATACATTAGCTTTTTAATATTTATTTGAATAATTTTCATTGAGTGAATTAGCCAAAAAATATATTATTTATGAGACTTTCTATACATTATGAGGATATTTTCATTCAATGATACAAATAAAACATTTCATAAACATTAACTTCTAGGAGGCACATCATTTTTTCTGCCTTCTATGAAAGAACAAACTGCCTGGTTTCTAGATTCCATTCCAGTGGATAAAATAAGATATTTATTGACATTTAAAAATTACAAAAATGTTTATGAGATAAATTCACAACATAATTGTGTAGGTAAGTCAAGACTGAGGTGTAGTAATAAAAAATGTATATAAAATTTGTAAAGCTATGTAGAATTAAGTAGTGAATTCTGTAAAAATGAGATAATCGTAGAAACTAGGCTCTGTGTAAGGTAGTACGTTAAATAGACAGTACTAAATATTAAGTCCATATATGGGAGGAAACATCTTCAATATTATAAAGTTGATTTACAAGAAGTGATTTTTTAAATAGTGTTTAAATTTTTTTGTAGTGAATGTCTTCCAATCCACCGGTATGAGGTTATATAGTTTAATTGGTAGATGGTCAGTCTGCTTTATTGTTTTAGTGTAGTTCACTCGAGATAGTCTTTGTACTTGTGAATTTAATTTCCCGTAGTGGCAGTGAACCATACCGTAGAATACAGTTTTCAGCACTTCAACTGATAATATTTCTCTGAGATTTCTGAATGAAAATTGACTTTTTTGCAATTCCTGAACGTGTTCTTTCCAATTCAGGTTGGAATATATGTGAAATCCTAGTATTTTGACTGATGAATCATTTGCTGTATTTTTTGAAAAAGTTATTTCTTTAGTTTTGTTTTTATTGAAGGATAAAATATTTGCGTCGAAATAAACTTCACCTTGTGACAGTGTCTCTCCTGAAATTCTATCGATCTCTTTCAAATTCCTACTTCCGATTAAGAAAGTTAAGTCGTCAGGGACATAAATACATCTGCGATGTCTAAGAAGGTTGACAGATCATTCATGTAGATTATAAACAACAGTGGTCCCAGAACTAAGCCTGGGGCACACCATGCTTTATTTGTATGGTCCTGGAAGTCACATCGTAAGATATGTATTGTTATCTGTCCGTAATGAATGTTTCAATGAGTCGAAAAGCTGGTCCACGTATTCCTCATTTATGGAGCTTTTCTAATAGGATGCCATGTGATACACTGTCGAAGGCTTTCAACAAGTCGCGTAGGATTGCACTTGTATGTATCCCTACATCTAGATTTTTTACTATTGAGTGAACCATCGCAGTAACTAGGGCCGTAGCGAAAAGAAAAACCGGGGGGTGGGGGGGAAATTCAAATTTTCCCAACCCCACCAGTAACATTTCCCAACTTTTGAAAAAATAAAAGTCGAGGCATTAGTTACTACTTTAATATATTAATGTTCTTACTTAGCTATCCAAAGATTGGCAGAATGCTTATGCCCGTTAGGGTATGCACAAATAAAAAATAAATTTTAGTAATTATAAAAATAATAATGGGAATTATTCTACTTTGAACCAAGGTCCTTGGTCTTCCACCATGTATAGCCAACCAACCTTCTGGTTCTTTCCCTTTTCTTATTACCTCTCCCTTTCCTTTCTCTCATTTTTTATTTTTATTCATTTCTTCACTATTATTTTTTTCTATCTTCACAGCCCAAAATTTACCAACTTTTTCCCAAGTCCCCATGGGCCTTGGCAGTAACAGCTTGTGAATTTGATCTGAGCGATCGAAATCCATATTGGTGGTCATCGAGATGTTTTGTTTTCCAAAAAGCTCGTTATTTTGTCTGATAATTATTTCAATTATTTTTGATGATACAAAATAATTCTGAGTATTTACTGGTCTCTCGAAATTCTTTGTCGCAAGTTCGCTAGCCGTTGTTAAAATTTTTTGCAAGCAGCCTTATATCATCGCGTTTGTGATAAAGCAGCGCTCATTTTGATATACATTGATTTATTGAAGAGACAGGTATCGACTTACCTGTTTATACCTAACCCAATTGTTACGCCAGGAAATAATAGCCAATCCAACGTTGGTATATTCTCTTGATTGGTATAAAATTTGTGCAATAAACAAATGCTCTCAAAACATTCGCCATTTATTGGGAAAGAAAGTTTTTGGCTTTCTACTACTCCATCTTGATACAAAAAAGGATAAGGGAATCTTTCAAAGAAAGGAAGGAAGTAATCAATTTGCAAATAAGTAACTCTATACATGGATGTGTAGATCATGCAAAGAAGTAACTTTCAGACACAAACTGAAAGAAAGAAACAGCTACTTTCATATCAACATTGAATTACACGAAAGAAAAACATTCTTTCGAAACAAATACTTCTATATGAACACTGAATTATACAGAAGATACTTTTTTCTCTACTAAATTTGTATTTCAAACATTATATATATGTTATATGTCTTATGAAGTATCGCCATATATCCCACCAGTAATCCAATTTTATTCATATCTGAGGTACGGCCATACAAAAAAAATTACAAAAGGAAAAAACGGTGTTTTCATTGGGGGGAACACCATGAAAATGATGAACTTTAAGAAACATGTAGTGAAATCAAATGTTTGAATTATAGCAGCGTTGAACATATACAAGCACTTATAATAATCCCAGAGAATAGCCTCCCTTGAATGAAGACAATCAAGAACAGTTGAATCATATATCCATTAACCAACGAAGGGTAGTACTTCAATACAAAATCCAAACAAACGAACATATTCACAATCAGTGAACCTAAATAAAAATAAGAACACAAAAAATAACTCACGGGAAAGGTATATGATATCCTTGAAGGAAGTGCTGCTTAATCCAGATGCTAGAATACATCAGCCACCAGAAGGCACGCTCATAATTTACCGAATTGATCAAAATCAAAATAAGAATAATGTAACAAATGTAACAAATATATTTTCCTTGCCTAATACTTCCACACCAAACAACAATAACCAAACCGACGAAACCATAATCAATCAAATCTTGAAACTATACTCTGAAATTACATAAATTACTTAACACTCTGGGGACCTGCAGTCAGGTACAAGCTGAAGGTAGGACTTCCGAGTTCAATTAACAATTCTAAATACATGAATATAAAACATGTAACGGGTTGAATTTACGGTAAATGTTTTCTCCTTGAAACTTTGAGAAAATAATACCGTATTCGGAAAACACGCTTCAATTATCAATTCGACCATATCATCTCACCCAGTAATAATTTGAAGAAACCAATTCTTAGTATAAAAAATTTTATTTTCCAGCTAACCTATAATACTTGAGGATATATGATACCCTGATTTGATAAAAACATTTCCTAATTTATATTGAACATGATTTCGAATGTTTTCTATTGGACTAATTTACCTGAACTATGGTTATTAGTTGAAATGTTGAATTTATGATTTTCGATCTCGGATTGGCCAACGGGCTACTTGAGTGTCAGAGGGGCATGCGCGCTTATCACTAGACTCTTTCAAAATAGGCAACAACGCAATTCCTTCTCCCGGTCGAGGTCAAAATTCCTTGTTCTCGAAGATCATAGCTGGCAGCCATTGAGGAAAATTTTAAAGGGCTTGTGGAATAAAAGTTTGTGATAACAACTCCGTTGGAGGATTATATTCCTGGGCCCGAAATTAGTGGAAATTATGCCCTATATTGAACTTATGAT
>WOGP01007435.1:0-11761 GCA_015342065.1 Leptinotarsa undecemlineata
ATTGTCAACCACTTTCAAACAGACCATGGTACTATTGTGCACGGCTAGTGTAAACCTCGAAGTAGGAATGGATCAATTGAGGCTGAGGCTATGGCAAGAATCGCCTATTGCGCAACCTCTGCTATAGGCAACCAGTGATAAGAAAACCTACAAAATACAAATAAAACAGGTTTGGGGTGTACTCCAGATCACTAAGCCTGAAGATTAAGTGGGGTATGCGAAAAAATACCAGCGTGGTCCAAACAAAACTGGCTGGTATATCAATCGTCACCAAGGAATTTATGGCAAAAACATAATAATCTGCACTGACAGCAGACAAGCCCTATTAGCCTTGAACATATAACATGTTACCTCAGAGCTAGTACTAGAGTGCCACCAAGATTTAGCCAAAGCCTCGGTAGATAATAGCATTATCCTGAGGTGGGTTAAAGGCACAACAGGAGTAGCACAACAGCATTGCTGACTATTTAGCCAAGAAAGCGGCTGGACTAAGAATTTTAAGACCCCGGCCTGATGACTTCGACAATTGATGAACTAGTCAAAAGTTACACCCATGCTTAATCCCTAAAGAGATGAGATAGAATAAAAAGATGCAGCCTTACCAGGATCACCCACGCTCAACAGTAGGATTTCTGACTGGCCACTGTCAACTAAGGAAACGTCTTCATAATTTGGAGCTAGTGGACCCACCTCTATGCAGGATGTGTGAACAGGAATAACAGATTGTGTGTTCGGCGAGTCTTTGCCTACACCTGCCGATATAAAGGAAATGTATCCAAGTGACCCGTCCACCTTCCTAGAAAGGACAGGATGGACAATGACCTAGGAGGACAACTCCTCCGAAGGATATACAATGGGTAACATGAGGCCTTAGTTCTGTGGGCTTACACTAACCCTCCCTACTCTACAGATACAGAAGATGCTTATTTAGCCCGAACTAGATTGAAATTATTAGGTCCAGTGGCGTCTCAGTGAGCTCTCCAGTGACTCCATGAATAGAAATCTATAGGATTCATATCAACACTCCGAGCTAGCCAATTTTCCAGTGATTAGGGTAGGAGATGTCGAGATGCTGACGGGCTGGAACACTGAAATGAGCTGAAGCCCCATTGTGCATGTGCCACATGGTGCCTCTTATAAGTATCGCTATTCCTTCTAACAAAATGGGTAAGTGGTCTCTCAAAAAGTCCGTGTAGGTTTCACTTGTTGATTATGCTGTTAGAAAAAATGGGTCTACCAGGTTGTCACCAATCATTTCCACCCAAACGTTCAGCGTAAGTCACTTTCTCTTATAAGGTGGGGATTTTCGTCAGCCCAAAAATGGTCATTGTGAAAGTTCATAGTAGCGTCTCGTGAAAAGTTTGCTTTGTTTAGCAAAGTGATTATCACACAAATCTTGTGTGAAAATCCAATGGCAGTAATATTCATGTTTTTTTGAAGGTGGTTGACAATGATTGATTTGTAATCCCTGAAAGAATCTGTAAAAAAATTAAAAATATATTAGCTGAAAAACATCACATTAAGCAAAATAACTGAAATTACCATAAAATACAATACAAGTAACAATCAAGAAATCATAAAATTAAACAATTAACAAGAGATGAAAATTAAAAAAAATCATTGACAAAAAATGATAATTAAAAATTTAAAGATTACAAGTTATTTCACAACGTTTCGATTGTTAGTATCCTTAATCGTTTTCGGGTGATAATTTCCATTCCACGTTGATAGTTCAATTTTTTATTTCTATGTTGTTGGTTATATTTTATTCCACAGTAATTTCATTTTTTTTGCTTGATATATTTTTTTTTCAGCTAATCTCGTTTTAATTTTTTTACCTTTCAAGGATTTCAAATCAATTTATATCATATTAGACAATGGACGTCTGAACTAATGAAATACAGTAATATTCATGTTTTGTTGTGTCTTATTTTGAACTATTTAGTTTTATCTTTTAAGTAATATGTGTTTTGTTATATGTGTCTATTTTTTAAACTACTTACAAAAGAAACGCTTTGTCAATATGAATTTTTGTTCTTTGATGAAAAAAAATCTTTCTCTCTCACTACATACATAATCTAAGCTCCCTAATGCATTTGATAACCCTGAATGAACTGACATAGGAATATAAATTACAGGTATTAACAGGTAAAGATAACGTAACCTTGAGTAAACAGCAGAACACAAAAATGAAGAAGAAAGCAGAGGTAAAACAGAAACTAAGCTTCATAATTTTGAAAGAGAGAAAAAATTGAAGAAAGTTTAAAAAGCAAACAAAAACAGCAGAAAATAATTCAATATATATTTTTTGAAAAGAAGGAGAAATAAAAGAAATTGTGTCCACATCAATACTCACATATATAATGGTTTTATCGACATTATTGTAAAATTACAAAAATGAAGTGTGATCGGTTTGGGAAAATTGAAAGAATAAAAAAGCTATAATAATAATGAAATCGAGGTCGAATGAAAACGTTATCTTTGGAAGATGTAGTGAAAAAGGTGAATTGAGTGAGACATAATTTTATGATTATTATTAGACGTAACTTTGATGCGAACGGAAATTCCTTCCAAAACAGAGGAAGTATTATTCAACTCCTTGAAATAAGGTGTTCCAAGAAAAAACCGAACAATTCTAGAGATGGCGGTTGGTTTTCCAAAAATATCACTGTATTGGAAATAACATAATCTATAAAGCATTTTTTTCAAGTTTGAAGACGCTGTGTTGTTTAGTCTTCGTTTGGCAGCCATCAATAGCGAACTTTTTTGGTTAATGTATGAAAATGAAGAGAAATGGTTATTGTTATGTGGTATAATACTTTCATTTGAAAGTTCCCCACGAATATGAGTCTGCTCCTACATTTACAACAGTATAATATTGGGTAGCAGAGTTCAACCTATGTTTTATTGTGGAATAAATAACTAAAAAAGCAGAATATTATCTTTTGAAAGACTAATCGAGGAAGTCAAATACTTTTTCAAAGAAAGGCAATAATAATCAATCCGGTTATTATTCGTTGTTATTTCATTTCGTTTCGAAGAACTGAATGACAGAGGTATAAAATCTGAGAAAAAAACTACGACAGTCCCTGCAGTTTTATAAATACATCAGAAACTCGTGCCGCCTCTTTGATACGCCGTTTTGTTGTAGAAATGTTCCGGTACTTGGTTAAAATTTTAAATGAGAACGATGTTGGTTTCAGGTTACTAATTGATATTTAGGAGTACTGAGAACTTTTGAATTGATTACAGGTTTATTTCACTTTTATCGAGCTATAAAATTTTGAGACTCGAAAAATTATGGACAGAGGCAGTTTTTACGACTTTTTCAGTCTCCTTTTAGTAAGTTTTGTATGGGGATCTGAATAGGTGATTAAAATTGATATTGTGACACAAACATCGTTGGTTATGTTAAAAAATATACGAAATATCGAGTTTCTGTTTCAGATTCATAAGTAGATGAGAAAATAATAAAAAATCTCCTCTCTGGTACTGTTTTACAAAGATAAGTACTTTCCTGGCTAATACTAAGGCGAATGTTGGATTTCTCCTGACATGTGTAATGAATTGGGCTGAAAATAATATTCCTGTGAAGAATGAAACAAGTTTAGATCACATCTTTCAAACAAGATAATTCTGAAGTCCAATAAAAGTACCGTAAGTTTTCATCCTCGGTAACAATCGTCTCTTGATGAAACCTCTTGCTATTATTTCTTAAGTCTCACCTAGATGTACGTATTAAAAGGTAAACATGAATGATAAAAATGAACTAAATTTACAATTATACGGAAACCAATATGAAAAATGTTCTATATTCGCTCAGTTTTAGATATATTGGCGAACATAAGTTGTGCTTTTCGATGACCTGAATGAAATATATTTCAAAAAAGTCATTTATCGCTTCAAAGAATAAAATATATTCTCACCATCCTTCTTTGTCCTTCACTTTTTATACAGGGTGTTTATTGAAAATGCGGCAAAAATTTAAGGGAATATTCTTTGGACTATTCTAAGGATATTTTGTCCTTTGATGTTTTTTGATAACAATTCATTACCAAAAAAGTACATGTAATGTTTATATATCTATAAGAACTGTTGAAAACGACTAACACCCGCTTTGATGCAAGAATCCAATCTTCTCCTTATCAACTCCCGAACTCTTTCAAAAACACCAGGATCGTTTCTGATTACGTTACACCCCGAAATCATCCGATTTTTCAAATCCTACACATCTTCCACTATTATTAACTAATTACTTTAGGTGGCCCCATAAGAAATAATACAGCGGGTTCAAGTCTGGTTATCGGGCAGGCCATAAGTGAGGTCCACCTCGGCCAATTAGTGATCTCCGTATGTTACTGTTAAAAACTCTCAAGCCAATATGCTAAAATGTGCTGGTGCACCTTCCTGCATACACTACATTGCATTTTTGGTGACCACTGGTACATCCTTCAAAAACTGAGTTTGCGTTTGTTCCAAAGAGTTGTGGTATACCTCGCCGGTAAGTCTTCTTGGCAGAAATACCGGTCCCACCCAAACGTTTAACGAGAACTGATGTCGAAAGCAATCTTCAAGCACCCCATGTGAATTTCCTTCAGCCCAAACATGGTTATTGTGGAAAAGAATAAGCTTCAGTAGTTGCGGGATTTGAAACAATGTGCGGAAATGCCATGGAAGAAATGTAATACGTGAAAGAAAATCTGCAGGGAGAAGTGCCTAAACTCGTTGTATGTGGTCAAGGTACAACAAATAGTCTCTAAAAATGTTCCAAATTGTCTCGTTACCAAAATTGTTACAGTCGAAATTCTATTTTGCCCCGTATCTTCGAAATAAAGCGCCCTATCGAAAATCATCAAGGAACAAAATATCCTAGGAATAGTCCAAGGAATAGCCCCTTGATTTTTTGCCGCATGTTCAATAAACACCTGTATAAAAATAACTGGAGATACCACTGATTTTTTCATATGTTATAGTTCAAAACGTTTCCTTTCGATGGAGTCTATTGTTATGAAAAGTTCGTGTGATCTTCGATGTTTTTTTTAGTTTTTCCATATATCTCGGGAAGTATAATAAGTTTAAATCAATATTTTCAGTGGCATTCAATGATAATAATGCTCCAAAAATGGCCTTTGGCCTATTCCATAACCAACTTATCTTTTTTATCTTTTACCGTTTATGACATTTGAATGGTCCTGTATATTGCCATTCATCATTGATTCCACGAAGATTCCTGGGAATTATATGATTTTTTTTGAATGAGCATTTTGTCATCTATTTACTATCATTGAATGAATATTTTAAATGAAAATTCACCAGTCATTAGTTTTAACTGGTATTTTTGATTGATTACCCGAACATACGCCACTGCATTTATAAAAGTACCCAGACTCTCGTAAAATATTTTGTTTGCAACTCGTTGTCACACGAAAAGAGTTTCGACCTATATCATAGATATTTAATCTTGGAAAAATACTTGAAACTATAATCAAAGTGACAATATCGAAATTTTTGCAGAAATATAAGTTTCTTTCCCCGTAGCAATATGTGTTCCAGGAGTCTAGATCCACTGATGATGCAATTGATTCATTGACTACAAAAATATATCAAACGGTCGAAAAAAGTCACCCCGTTTAGTGCCTATCTATGAATCTAGCAAAAGCTCCTGGAAACCATTGAAAGTGCAGGGTTGAGAGGCAAATATAAACTGATGAAATGTTATCTAGATAGAAGAAAGCGATGCGTGAAAACTGACGGCAGACTCAGTTACTTTGAAACTGTGGAATTTGGATTCGCACAAGGTACAGTAGTGGGCCCCATTTTATTCAACATATACCTAAATGATTTATACAATGCTGATACAGAAGGCCATATAATCAGCTTCAAGGAAGACATCGCAATCTTCTATTCTGGTGAAAATCCGCAACAGTTGTTTGGCAGAGTCGAGAAAGATTTTCTCAAAATGAAACAATGATTTGACTCTAAATTACTCACGATTAATTTCGATGAGACAAAATGTCTTCCTTTTTCAATCACCAAAATCAATTTTCCGGATAATTCACATCTATCAATAACCGACAATAATAACACCTTCACTATACCCATAATCAAAAACATTAAATACTTGGGAGTCTACTTAGATAGAAACATGAAATGGGACACTCACATAAAAAAGGTCACTTTCAAATTGAGAAGCCTCATAGCAAATTTCAATAATATCAAGAAATTTATTGAAATAAGATACTTGAGAATTTTATACTTGGCACTGGTGGAATCACAATTGAGGTAGGAAATAATAGCTTGGGGAGGTGCCTACAATAATCAAACGAACGGACTGGACATACTCCAGAATGGATACTATACTCGAAAGAACGATTTTATTCCAGTGATGGAATTTATCAACTAACAAAAGTTTTAGATACTAAGCAGTTATTTTTGAACGTCTTGGGAGTGAAGCAAAAAAAAAAGGATCTAAAAATTACCATGTGCACATATATAAGACTCGAAAAGGAGATAATCACTCCACAGTGCCTTCATTTCTAAAACAATATCCCAACGTTCATCATATATCTTCAAACCCAAAGTATGCAATGCAGTTTCCAGTGAACTGAAAACAATCAACTCGCTAAGCCTAATCAAGAAAAAACTGAAAAATTGGATTTCAAACCTTCCTAGATCATTTATCCATCAACTGATCGATATAAAGAATAATCTCTTAAATAATACAATAGCACCGAAAGATTGTTCTACAGAGGTCTTCGTATTCATTGTAGACTAAGTTTTCTCCAAAGAAAAAGTACTATCATTCTTTTCTTTCATTGCTCCAAGACCAGAATATGTGTTTGTGGATTATCACTCACATTTATTCATTCATATTTCACTTCATGATATAATAATATATAAATTATGTACAAAAATATCATCAAAACCATTTACCTACGTGCTCAAACTATTAAGTATTATATAATCAACTCTGTTGTTGTTTGTTGTTGAATAAATACATTATTATTATTATAAAGTATTATGAACCCGCCTATATCAGCTTTGTGTACTCTGCAATTTTCCAAATATTGGTAAAAACAACCCTGAGTCACGAATTATGAGTTCTTTCAAGTATACCAATGTTTGTGGATATTTTCGAATTCTGGGCTATATAATATAATTAATACTCTGTACGTAAGAGGAATCGCTGCTCCGAATTAACAATTAACCTGCAGACATTATTTCAATCAACACCACATTAATGAAGCTATTGAATCGCACAGAACGATCTACTATCAAATTAGCCATAATGATATTTCGAAATTTGGCACATTTATCAAGAAACCCGTGGTACCTGGCAATAAAGCCGAACCATCTATCATATAATTAAGTGCAATTAGAATTATACGGTTTTTCAGCCACACCTGCGTTATTCAAGGTGTGTTTTCTTCATCTATATCTACGAACGGAGCGGCTTACAAAAGTCCAAGGTTACAAGGAAGTACTCAAAATCTAATTTATATACACTTTTATGCATCTCAAATCCATTATAAGTCACGGAAAAAAGTTATTACATTTATAAATTCTATTTCTCGGGTATTCCGGATATCATTTCTCTTATTCAATGAGAAATGAAACAGTCACTGGGTCAGCTTGTATTGTTTATACAGGTTGGTTGAAAACAAGTCATTTATTTTTGGGAAAGCAAGTTTCTGCCCCTCTACTTCTCCATTTTCTCATAATGTTATTCGTATTTGCTAGTAGAGAGCTGATAAGGCGAAACATCGAATGTCTACCAGTGATGATAAGTGTTTTATGTAAGTGAAATTGTGTGTAGGAATCCTGTGAATGATATCTGATTCGATCCCATTACGAATGTTTGGAATGCAAACAAAATAGAGAAATGGGGTTTTCGTATAATTCAGCGTACACATAAAAGTATCTGTTTCGTATAATTCAATGTTTATATAAAAATAGCCATTTCATAAGGGAATTTTCTTTCAGTTTGTGTATGACAATTACTTCTTTGCGAGATTTTCACATCTTTGTAGGGCGTTAATTTTTGAAATGCATTGATTCCTTCTTTTCTTTTAAAGATTCCCAAATTTTTGTATCAAGATAAAGAATTCGAAGGTTACGTTAGGTTAGGTCCATAGTGAGTGGGTCTAATCGACCCTCCACCGCAACCTGGAATGGTTTATTGTAGCTCACACATATTCACATTCGACCAAATAAACCCAGCTTCGCAACTTCTCTCTAGTTTGTTTGCAGCATGGTCTATCAGTTCAGAAGGTAAGATTACGGCTCTGCCGAACTTTCATCGTTTTCCAAACAGAGGTGACACACTGTCTTTCGACAGTCCGAGTATCTGCGTATGGTGATTCAAATGACCGTGACCTGTATGAAGATCTGTTCATCGCTACTGTAATCCAACAACTGTTTGGTATCAAGCTTCGAAGGGTTAATAATGGCCTTGGAGTGAGTCAATCCTGGAAGATTCGGCCAGAAGAACATAACTCTTCTTACCATCCAGGTGTTTGTTTGGCAAAGCCCAAAGCGATGCCAATGACTGGTTCTGGTCCAATGAAGCCGCTTGCAGCACCCTCCTTTGCAAGAGAGTCAGCAGCTTCATTTCCTTCCAGGTCGGTATGGCCAGTAATCCAGATCAAAATCTGTTAAGTCTTCTTATTGAGAAGAGTTGTTTTTGGCAATTTGCAAGTAGGAGGCCAAAAACATTCTTTCTCAAAAATTATTCTCTACAAAAAATATATCCTTTCAATTTAAATCAGTAATAAATTGATGAATATTCCTGAACTCATATTTTTCTCACGACTGAATAAATACAAATTCGATTTTATTTTTCAAAGGTATTAGTTCCCACCTTTTGCTTCTCTGCATATATCATACCATCATACTCCATAAAAAAATTGTTTCTCCCTTCTATTTCATTTTGGAACTCGTCACATTGGTTTATATTGATTTTTATGTGACTTTCAAGACCCATTAATGAAATATATGTTTCTTGGACTATTCCAGAACAGTTTTAGTCTGATCAAAACATGGAAAATAGAAATAAAGGTCCTGAAAATATGAGTGATAGCTCATTCGATTCGGAATTACCTCTAGAAAAATGTTTTTGAAGGATTTTGGTGCAGGTGAAAAATTGTTATTAATGAAATAAGATTAAAAAATTGTATTTAGTTTTTCGTTAATAACTCAAAAAATATTAATATTTGAGCAATTTTGAAAAAAGCTCGTTGAAGAGGAGAAAATTTTCGACTACCGAAACTCTATCTCCATTATTTATAATTTTAATTTGACGTTGAAAATAGGGTTCCGCGCGGCTGTTACGACATTCACGCGCTGGTGCTAAAGAGAGTTTATCAAATGAAATATTTTTTTATAACATAAAATATCATTTCAAAAATGAAAAAAATCTAGTATCTTCTTAACACTTGAATAAATCGAGTCCCGTAGAAAAAAAATTCATCACCATTTTTTAAAAAGTTATTCAATTGTTAACTAACAAATTTTTTCCCAATCTCCGTTGGCATTAGTAATGGGATCGAAGGTATAATAAAGGTATATAAATTTTAAACTACGTGGAGCATATATATATATATATATATATATATATATATATATATATATATTACCCTTTATACCTTCATAATATAACAATAATGTCAGAGTCAAGGTATCACATTCAATTGAAGTCTGCTTAAAATGACACCTTTTCAGTAAAACCCATTATTTGCTAAACACTTGATAATAATTGTATTCGCTGTGACAACATGGAAAACCACTCAACATAATGACTCTCACACTGAAACGTAAATATTCCAGCTATGTTCATACCAATTTGCAATAATCAGTTGAATGCATGAAGTCATCTCCTCAGAAAAAATTCCGACTTCACTTTATTTTTTTCTGGCTCAACTTTCGAACGATCAAACTATCGAAGTCGAATTGAGTGTACGTCACAATACTCAGATATTTTGACGCCCGAAGTTGCTATCATCACCGGATAGAAGTAAACACAAGTAAGTTGACTCTCCGCCATATTTGGGTCAAACTCCCCAGCTCAAATTTTATGCCCAGTCTACCTAGAGTGCAACTGACTGAATCTGATGCATTTACCAAGTGAGCCAAGTTGAGGAATGAATTATTATTACAGGGTGAGTCGTTGTAAGTGTTGGTTTTGTATTTGTGGAGAATTTGTGTCTAGTGTCAAAATGAATTAGTGTCGGGCTGTGGGTTACTGTAATTTGCGCGGTGATGTCGACCTTAATTTTTTTCGATTTCCAATTGACGAAAAAAGGTATGTTTTCTTATCATTTATTATGTAAAATTGAAGTAATGAACATAAAAAAAATCAATTGTTATAGACCATATATACTGGAGTCAATAATATGCAGACTTTTTATTATGAATTTAATTGGATGAAATTGAACTCTACGAATAGTATAATATAATTCTCCAGTTCCACTGAAAATCCACAAATGAAAATAATTGTTCAACCACATCAAGTTTCAATTTGTTTCAAGTTTGTTTCAATTTGTTTCGAGGAAAACAATTACTTCCACTGAAATCTTTGTAAAACCAAAGTATCAAATGTTTATCAGATGTTTCGAAATATTTGCCGACTTCTTCAGTTTCAGCTGGAAAGTTCTCATCATTACTTCTTCAATATATTTCAATGGAAATTTCTACAATTACATAATGACCTTCATCTTTGAATAGCATATGTTTTGCATCCGATTGAAAATAGTTTTATTCAGGAATATTTCAATTGAATTCATTGCAGGTGACAAACTCATCACAAGTTTCCTGATGATGAATAAATTCAGTATCGAAAAAACCAAAGAAAGGCTTGATATGTACTATACAATGAGATCAATATTTCCAGAGTTCTTCCAGAATAGACACCCTTTATCACCCCACATGAATAAAGCGATGGATTATAGGTGGGTTGAATTTATTTATTTCATCTTTCATTTCCAATCCGGAAAATTCTAAACACTCACCAAAAACGTTTCTGAGCTATATGTAGGTACGTATAAGAAAATGATTTTTTTAATGAAATCTCGGAAGACAGAGAATACTATATTCACTTCAACATCACAAATTTACAAATCGTTGGATTTAACAAAACCTGCATTATGTATTTTTGTTGACCTAACGAAACTGTTCTATACTGTTTGATATAAAAGAATCCTCGGAAAATTAAGAAAACATTGGCATTCGGGGCAGATCATATGAACTGCTTTATTCCTACCTGAATAATCGAAGACAAACAGTTGACATCGATGGAAAAAAAAGGAGTCAGAAAACAAATGCATTCTGAAGGAAACATTCTCAGTTTTGCTGACGACAGAGCTATCTTTCATAGTGCAGAGACATGGTAAGACCTCATGAAGAAATAAGAAAGAGATTTCAAAAATAACTTGAAATGATTTCAATATAATAAAACAAATTGACCTTAAACGTAGAAGAAACAAAATATCTACCATTAAACTCTTATGCCAATAATATATAGGTCCATTAATTATCAATCAGGATTTATTGATTCCAGAATGTACCTGAATCAAATACCTTGGCCTAATGATCGATCAAAAATTACGAGGATTTTTGTTTCGCTTCAAACTACTGAATCAACGGCATGAAATTCCCTATATGACTACTGTATATTAGGTTTTGCTTCTTTGAAGGAAGTAATATCCTAGATACATGCCAGCTATACTGCCAGAAGATTATTGTGAAAGTCGTTGAGAACAAAATA
>WOGP01007436.1:0-11761 GCA_015342065.1 Leptinotarsa undecemlineata
GCATTATAGCTATTCCCAGTTCCGTCAGCCGTGTAATTAGCAGAATCAACTATATACATTCTCTTAACAGGCGGTTTCGAGGTCACGATATTTCAATCTGTGCTAATTTACCGTTAAAGACTTACGAAAAAAATTTCCTTGCCTCTACTTTTCAATGTCAAAGAGGGTGTCCAGAGAGGGTGTAATCATGAACATTTGCGTGCAAAAACGTGTAATTTGACAGTTGGCGGCGTGTAATTTGACCGATGTCTGTTGGCAACACTGCTCAGTATTGTGATGAAAGTGGTCCTCTCAAGAGTGTTAATTATTGATTTAAATTTGAAATTATTAGTGTCATTATATGAATTCAAACACAATGAGTGCGTGGACAGTGGAGGAGAAGAGAAAACTTTTAGTTGCCCTTCATCAACATGGAGCCAGCAACCTGGAATTAATTCAAGAGCATTTACCCAACAAAACCATTTCCGAAATTGAATTAATCTGTGAAGAATATACACAACTTGCATTGAGAAAGTGGCATAGTAAAAAAGATGATAGAAAAGATCCCGCAATCAAAAATTGGCTTCAAGTTATGAAAAGAATCAAAATATCCCAAAAGAATTCTTTACATGATGTAGTGCCCAGATTATTAAAATATATCGCGTTATTCGAAAAGAGATGTGATTCATCCAACATAAATTTGAAAGATTGCTACTTGGTTTTATCAGATTTATCTAATGGAAAAGCATCAATGAGAATGGAGGAATGTAGTGAATATTTCTTTTATGAGTGTTTGACTAAATTAGCAAAGTCGATGAGAAGTGAAGAAATTCGTTCTTTTAAATCTTATCTCAAGTCGTTGAAGAATTTGAAAGATTTAAATGCTAATCGATTGCAAGGAGTAAATTCTAGGAGGGAATGTTCCATTGTGTTGAACCCCTTGGGCATACCAGATGAATTTTTGGAAATATCTAGTTCAGAAAATATACTTTGAAGATAATAAGTAGATTGAACTGTAATGAATCTGCCATCAATTTATGTAAGATTGTGTTTCATGTGCAGTGCACTTGTTAGTCCAGCCAATTGAAAAAGTGCTGATTCATATTGGATCTCATATTTTAAGGGTTAACTTTGATCTCTGTACAGTATTTAGTTTAAGCCTAGTTGAACTGTATGAATTATGATACCTGAAAAAATATAAAATTATGTTTTCTGTAAGTTCTTTATTTTTCCTTAGATTTATTTTTTCAAGTACAAAACATAAGCACTACGGGAAACTTCTTTAAGGCGCTCTAAGAGTGGTGAATCTGGTGTTATATGTTCTTTAAAATATTTGAAATATTTCACTGAAGACGCATTGCCATGTTCAGTTTAAGTTAAAAGTCGTTGATATCACAAAAATAACATTAATAAAAATTGATGCTGACAACATTTTGAGATAATTTCATGAATTTTTTCACTTGTGTACTTGTATTAAAAACATTCCCACAAACATTGATTAATCAAAATCGTTAAAGTTTAATTAAATTAATTGAAAATACTATCTTATTCCTAGGTATCTTGTTATTAGATAAACTCTTAACACAATTTCCAAATATTTTTAACATATTTATCCTGTATAGACGATAATGAATCAAGTTTTAATGTTGGGATAAGCATCAAGAAATTGTGGATGTCAAATTGAATCTAATACTGTTTTAGAGCAATAGAAAGTGATTCAAAAACATTGGTGGACTTTATACCCACCAACAAAATATAAATGATTTTCCAAAAAATGTTAGAGAATTACGGACAAATTTTTGTTTTTTTGAAGTATGTATTTAGAATTTGTAAGAAATGTAACTGACAAGATGAGTATATCTCTATCTGGATGCCGTCAAAATGCAGGAACATTTCTAGTAAAATTTGGTAATTCATCCTTCATATTCGATTTACTTTGAAAAGTTTTTTGATTTCAGGCCAGTGAAAAACCCATGAATAGAAGTAATGTGATTTTATTATGTAGTCAAACAGTTAAAATTCACATTATCATTATTGATCACGTTTACATGATCATATAACAACTGGAATTCTAACATCCACCACCTATGAAATAGTTAAAAGGAATGAGCATAACTATGCCTCTACCTTTATGAAATATGTCTCATGATTTCTAACACAACACATTTGACTAACTGTTCATAAATTTGTCATATGTAATACGAGCTGACAAAAATTATGTTTACACGGATATTAATGTTGGCTTCAATAACACTGGTTGTTAGTAATCCTCCTCCAAGATCCCATGAAAAAGTCATTGAAATTCTGTAGACTTATTCAATGGAAATTCATTTTCAAAGTCGATAAATATATTTGAAAAATAATTATATAAGGCATAACAATAACGTCCTAAAAAAATTTCACTCCTTGGACATCATCATCCAATATCACTTCACACTTTCTCTCCTTTTCTAAAAACTTTAGTATCTTTATCAATACATCTTGATGCATTCCATAAAATAATTCCTCGGCAAAATCTTCCCCTTGTGTCAATTCATATAGCGTAACTACAGTATTTGCCATGCCTCGGTCACAAATGGAGTTATAAATTGTTGATGCCCATTCTTCTATTGTGTGCCAGTAAATTTGCCATCGATTCTTCTGTTTATCAATTGGTGCCGCATTTCCAGTTTTCTGCAGCTCACCAAATATTGATATGATTACACTTTGCTCCAACTTTCTATTGATAGATGAATTATTGAACAGAGGTATTTGACTAGCTTCTCTAACATCTATAATATAGGTTTTACTTTTATCGCAATAATTCAAGATTAAAGATTTCCAAGCTGCGACTTGTTTAGATCTTGTTTCAGGGTGTGGCTGAAGAGTAAAAAACGGTGGGAAATTATACTGCCACGGCCATTCGATGTCTACTTCACCCATTTTAATTTAGTATTCTTAGCTTACTTTGATCACTGGAAATTACCAAATTCTATTTTAAATTTTCTTAACCTTAAAAATTCTATAAAATCTTGAAAATCAAAACATCCATCAGTGGATGGCTGTGACGTCACTCATATATTCAATGGATTGTGATACAGATGAATAAGATAATATGTTCCAAAAGAAACCAGAAACATAGTTTGGTGGTTCTGAATCGCCAATAGTGAGATACCACTGAAAAACTGATTTGATATGAAACACGGTTTCCTGAAATATTGGTGGTGGTATGGTGTAACAATTGGCAGATGTCAGATTTGAATTTGGAATATTAGAACAAGAAAATTAGAATAAAAACTTACTATGTTTTTATATCACTTGTATTTATCACTAACGTTACTGCAGTTTCCTGCTACAACGATATTTTCAAAAAAAAAAACAAAAAACTATATATAAAAACGTAGGAAGTTTCAATCCTTATTTTTCATGATGATCTTCTATCACGTAGTAACGGGTACATTCATTGATCCCCAAAACCTCCTCTGTTATATTTATTGTTTTGTTTTATATTGGTTTGAGGAGAAACCAAAAATATGTTATATTTTACATACCTAAATGAGTAGAATCACATGATTTTCACAGTAAATCATCATATACATTTTGATACATCAACAAACCTTTTTGAAAGAGCCTTGAATGTAGGTGTATCCCAAAATTAAGTCTGAGGTGAAGAGGTATATCTCTATTCCAACCATATTTCTCAAAAAACATAGTGTTACTGTACTAGAAACAAATTATAATACCATTCGAGCAATATACTGAACTCAATTTCCCTCTGTCTATATACTCTATTCCTACTTTATTGGAACTATGAAGCACAATTCATTCAATTCATTTTATAAAAAACATTACAAATAGACCTAACACCAGTAGAATCTATACCACCAAAAAGTGCGACTTTATTCCATCCTGTTAAGAAAAGAGGACATATTCCAGAATACTCTCGATTATATGAATAGCATTTATGGTGAATGTTTCTATTTATTAAGATCCATTCCTCACTTCATTTTGTACTCTGAAACATTTGGAACCGGATAATGATCTAGTTATTAAACCCAAAAATTGTGAAGAAGAAATTGTCCGGTCAACCCCACAAAATCCGGGGAATAGGTTAAGAGTAAAAATAGTATTTTTTTTTCTATCAGCTGATAAAATTTCGATATCAAATGTGGCCTGTTTTCTTCACAGCACTGAGGACGTACGCTCCTTACATTACTCTTCCGTTTGCTGGGTTAATTGGAGTCATTGGATATAATCTGGAAAATTGGTTCTCTGATAAATATACCCCTTACAATAGTAAGCTAATTGATAATTTATGTTTATAAGGGATATGTGAAACAATACCTTAATACTAAACCTGATAACAAGTGACTAAGACTCCTAAGAACAGGTTTAGGTACACGGTAACATAACCACAATTATCCCTTTGATGTGTTGACACTGAAAATAATGTAATAGGATAAATAAAAAAATAACACTTTCATTCATTTGTTCCACTATCATAATAGATACAAATTCAATCGTTCTTGAATTTCTCGGGTTAATGGCAGTAGTAAATACTTCAATTTCGTGAATGATTATTTTTGCTTTGAACTGTTGCTAACTGAGCGATTACCCATTAATTAAATGTCATAAAAATCAATGAGAGGGTTATAAACCCTCTCATTGATTTTTGGTCGAACTTTTATAAAGTTTTAATCTGCTGATCGATTCTAATCAAGATTTAATTACATATCTTGGTGAAATATAAACAAAATACAGTATTAAAACGATTATAGCATTCACTTCAAATACAGTGAGTTCTCTTGTTACATGATATAACAAGTAGAACTGGAACTTCTGTTGGAGACTGTATGATGAACGATTCGAACCACACATCAAAGCTATAGTCTCATGTAACAAGTTGGCATCATTAGAGGAACACGATGTTTTTCTTTTGGCTAGGTGCAATAACAAATTGAACTTGTGAATCCACTGATATGCTATGTAGTTTCCACCTCTACCTGATAACCAAGTTTTAAACTTATATATCTGTAACCAAAAATCAGCAAATGGCAAATTATTAGCCAATCTTATCTGCACAAGACCTTCTGAGTACAATTTCAATAATGTTAATAATGAGAATAATTTTCATGAAAATTGTATACTAGAATATTTCATTTAATAATTACTTAAATAGAAACAGTCATAAATTGAATTGCTGTTGATCATTCACAACTCAGAAAATTTGTGGGCTATTAATATAAATGAAAATAATATATAGGTTATATATTTTTGCTTTGGTTTTTTTTTTTAGAATCCATTGAGGAGCAACGTCAAGAGAGATTGTTAGAGGAAGAAAAACTGAAAGCTGCCGAGAATGTGGAGAAGTTGAAATATAAAGCTAATGTTCTCAACACAAACGTATCACCTTCATTATCCTAATTGTCTAGTATATATTCAAATTTATGACTGATGTTTGTGATTAAAAAAATGTTACCTGTTTCTATAAGTTTTGGTCTTGATAACTATTCTTAGTTAACAGATACATTCCTATACATTAGACCTATACTATAACCTGAGATATCTAATGAAGTGTAAAGGAAAATGAAAAATTGCATCTTTTTACTCATGAGTCAACAGTTTTAATCCACGTTTGATAAGTACTATTTTGATATATAAACTATGCTTTTTGGGAGGAATTCCCAAAAATATCCGTTTCAGAAATACAGGGTGATGAATGTAAAAAATGAAAATGGTGTTTTTCATTATCATTCGAATTCGTGATTCATTTCAAAATGAATCAGGATAAAGTCTCTTCGTTCTTCAATATTTTCTGAATATCCAGTTGACTTTGAGTTGAATGAGCATACTTGTTCACATCGATGTAATTCAACTATTTTAAGGGTAATAGAGATTTGTTATGATTCCTTCCAATTGATTTGAATGTTCAAGAATATGAAAAATTATATTGAAATACATATTTTTTTGAATCGAACTTCTTGAACAAAGTGAAATTGATAAAGCTACAGTTGACTTATGTATTGTGATGAACATATTCTCAGGGAATTTTAATATCAAACACAAGTTGTGAGGTCATTTTCAATTCGTCTGAGACTTACTTATTTCCTCTGCAAATGTAAATTTCCAGAGATCCTTATTCCCCTATGACTTGTTCACACATGTATACAGTAAAAACTCTAACTGAACTCAGGTCAACTGAAACCCGGGTCAACTCAAATGGTTACATGAATAAAATAAACTAGTATAATACCATAATATATGATACCCTGCACAGTTGACAATACAATAAATTGTAATATGCTCACATTGTTTGAAAATAAAGAAAGGTAACACCTACAGAAATCGTTTGTTATTCAGTTAGATGTTGATCAATTAATAGAAGAAATTCATTATCTGAAACACACAAAACTTCAAATTAACTATGGTCCAAAAAATTCAATTTGAAAATCACAGATTCAATTTGGCAAGAGTTGCCTGTATATTAATGTAGTTCATTTTATAAAACAGAATCATCTATGTATATTTAACTATTCTCCTCGATATTTTACTATGTTATTTTCAGTTTCATGAACTTCAACTTCATATAATAATTCTGGATTTTTCATAACTTCTTTCATTCTCATCCAGATAAAAATTGACACATTTTCTGTTGTACTGGGTCTGGTAAAAAAATATTCAACATCCTTGTCTAAATTCTTATGGTCCATCGGCTTCATAATTGCTTCTTCCATGTATTTTTTCAATTCAGTCATATTCAGTATCATTCCAGTTTTAACATGGACTTCTCCAAATAAAGTTACTTTCACTAAAATATAACAATACATATTTGATTAGGATTTGAAAATCCTTTTCGAATTTTGCAGGATTACAACCTATATAGTTATGTCCATGCCCATTTATGTGGTTACACTTTCCATATGTAGCTTCATTTTCCGAATCTGTTAAATAAGGACTGCAAATAAAAAACAGAGTTTATGTTTTTATAGTTATTTAAAATCTAAATTATGGAATTTTTATTTTATTTGCGTTACTTAGACAACAAACATATTCAAACTCAAAATAACCCCATTCACCTGTGCAACCTATGGCATGCTGAAAATTGAATTTTTCTGGTTTGATACGCTTTTGGGCTAAAAGTACAGCTCATTTTGATAAACTGTTGGTGACTAAGATCCCGATACCGGTAGTGCATAAAATAAAATACGCCTGTTTATGTTATAATTCATGTTATTACATTCTTGGTGTCTCTCTCTATGGGTTTTCTTGGCCTTTGCTTCCGTACGGCGCATTTAGCCAACTTTGGTGGATTGGTACTCAGAATCAATGGCATGTGACATATTTGTCCAATATCAATAGATTTAAGATGTGTTCAAAAGTAACCAGAAATGTGTTTTGGTGGTTCTAGAATCACCATTATTGTGGTACTACTGAAATGGCTGAAAACTGGTGAAGTGTGAAGCAAACCAATAGATTTCATTGTGGTGGGAGTGACTATTGGCAAATGGATTGGAATTTGAAATATTGGAATGGGTGATAGTTTAAAGGTGCCTAGGTCAATCATTGAAGAAAAGCACCTTATTTCCCCCTTATCTGGGAAAATAATGGTAGAATTTTCTCAAAACCAGTAATTTCAGATAAAAATTTTTGTGTGCAATTATTATAGAATTTTTTTTTTGACTTTCTGTGTAATAAAAATGTATAGATGAATTAATTTTTTCCTGAGTTTTCATTAATGTGTAGAAATGAAAAAATTGTTATTTTATAAAGAGTATTATTCTGGCGAACCCCTAGAAAAGCTATTGGCTATATATTTTCAATACATGTTAATGAGCTAGCAAATACAATAGTTCGTACTCGTGAGTATATAATTTTCTGTAAAAAATTCTTTTCAAATATTATTGTACAAAACATCAAGTTATGTTTCACACCTCCTTTAATTAGATGAAATAAAGTTATGATATTTTTCCAGAAAATAAACATTAAACTTCTTTCAATTCTAAACCGAATATTTATAAAACAGAAACAAGTTTCAAGCCAGAAGTAAAAGCAGGTGGGTTAACGTATTGAACTCAAATTTCCCTCCTAACCTAACTCGCAGTGTATGCATTGCAAAGACGGTCGGATTCGAGCGGGCAGTAAGTTATGTGCTCACTAGTCTGATTTGTTTTCATTTATGTTCTGTAACAGGAAATAATTATAGTTAAATAAATCATGGATTCAACGTAAATCAGGAGGATATATTAGGACCATCGTCATGGCTTGCTTCTTGGAATATTTGACAATCTAACAACAAAGTGACAATTTTCACTTTTTGTTTTCAATTTCGTCAAAACTACTAGTGCGCTTAAAATTAAATTGTAAAATGTATTCAGTCCGATTTAAACCAACAAATTTTGCTGTACAATACTTCAAAAACTGCAGAAACTATTATACAGTTAAGAGGAAAGTTGTCAAAGATGAAAATTATGTTGCCAGACAGATATATCAAAAAATCAAAGTGAAAGGTCCCATGACAGTAGCCGATTATATGAGGGAAGTGTTGACAAATCCCATGGCGGGATATTATATGCATAAAGATATGTTTGGAGAAACTGGGGATTTCATTACTTCTCCAGAGGTAACACAAATGTTCGGAGAGATGGTGGCAGTCTGGTTACTGAATGAATGGCAGAAAATGGGCTCTCCAAAACCTCTTCAGATTGTTGAACTTGGACCTGGTAATTTCAGAACTTTATGAAAACCATATAAAAATATCGTTTTTGTGTTGGTGTTTTTGCATGTGTTTGATGCATAAAAATCAAGAGAAACCTAATGTAATCAATTACTTAGCGACTATCACCTCGATTATTAAGAGCTTCTTTCCTTCTTTCGACATTCTTGCAATTTCTGTCTTCTTAATCATGGTCCATCATTATTTGCATTACTCCTAGGATTATTCCATATCAAATTATTAGATTTCAATCAATGGATACATAGCTTTTTGATAGTGGTAAGAAATCCAAATTTGTTTTATTAGGAATTGATGATTTCAATTCAACCATAAAAATTAATAATGAGGAAATTGAACAAGTGCAAATATCTGGGAATTATTTTAGATCAAGTGTTGGATATGAATGCACATGTAAAAAATTTCAAAATGGACATTTTTAAAATAATACAATAAAAGTTTATTGTATTAGTTTGAAAAAGTCCATATACGACAAAACTGCAGTAACGTTAGTTACAAATAAAAGTGGAATAAAAACATAGAAAGTTTTATTTCTCATTTTTCATGATGATCTCTTACCACATAGTAACAGCTGCATCCATAAATTTATTTAAGTTATATACATTGCATGCCGGAAGGTACATGTGGGTTTCTATAAAAAATGAAACACACTGTATGCACATACATCATTCACCTAATACATAATATCAATTTGAAGGTAGAGGAACTTTATCATACGATATAGTGAAAGTCTTCAGCCATTTTAAGGCTCTGCACAAGGCCAGTTTGCAGCTTGTGGAAATCAGCCCCGTCCTGAGCGAACTACAGGCTAGAAGATTATGTGATAAACATACAATAGTCAATGAAAAAATGGTAGTTTACAGAAAAGGTAATATTAATTTGAAACATTGGAATGAAATCCATCAACCCCAAGTATTTTATGTAGGAAGCAGTCCCCATGATATACCGGTGCAATGGTTTAGACAACTTAGCGACGTTCCAAATGCCTTCACTTTATTGATAGCACATGAATTCTTTGATGCCCTCCCGATTCACAAATTCCACAAAACGTATAGTGGATATAAGGAAGTTCTTATTGATATCGACCCTGCCGCTGAAAAAAACCCTGAGAATACCGAACCAAAATTTAGGTTGGTTGATACTATTCTTGATATTTCTTCAAAGTTGTGGTTACTGATTTAATTACACTGGTAGGCGATAATTCCAAACTGTTTGTTCATTTATTTAATGAAAATTTAGTTGAGTTCAAATGAATCGATTTTTTCAACTGGAAAATTCTGGAGAAACAAGCAAATTTTGAAAGATGAAATAGTTTTCATCTGAGTACCAGAAACTTTCCTTTGCAAGTCAGCGTAGTGCTTTATTTTCTATATGGAACATTTCATACATATGATTGAATTCATGTTTCTTTGTTAAAAGATTTGGGTTTTCCACTTGAAAAATTGAATAGATATTCTTTTATCCCTCAGAAGTAGATTTACCTACCAAAAATAGAGCAAGATCCTAATATGAATCTGAAACACAGACATTAACACTGAAAGGTACATTCAAATAATAGAAAATCGATATGAACACTTCAAAACATAGTATAATCAATATGAAGAGTAATAGTCCAAGTACACTACCTTGTGGTACTTCTGTGATGACTGATAATAATAATAATATTTATTGGCAAATATACATTGTTCAATGTTACAAATTGTACAAGTTAATTTCCAAATAAATATAGAATTCCCACAGAAGGATATACCTGTGCGTGGGTAATTTATGGGATAGTTTATTAAAAAAACATTGTTTACTCTTGTTTTTTTGTCTTCAGTTTGAAAGATAATTCTGAAATCACTGCGCCAATTATAAATATTCGGGATTTTTGAAAAGAAACAAGAGAGGTCAATGCAGTGAAGCTGCTGGAAAATAACTCCATCAAAAATAATTATAAAATTTGCCTTGCACTAATTATATGTGAAATCTGTTAAAAAAATAAGGTTCAAAAATATCTTTATAAAGAAAAATAACCATTATCATTATTATTAATTGCTAATTAGCGATGTATATTATTGATTTCTACATTATTTTGTACCTAGGTTATATAATTTATATAATAATCATCACCCAACATTAAAAAATTATATTATATATATTCAATTTTTTTTCAATCGTTCAAATTTACATGAATATCAACTTTTTACTAGGTACGTCCTTTCCCGAAACGAAACCCCCATGTTGAAAAGCCTGCTCAAACCCAATGAAACCAGAGATCACTTTGAAGCATCTCCCGACTGCATGCTCATTTACAAACAGATATGTGAAAGATTAAAGGCAACCGGAGGGCTTGCTTTGATTTGCGACTATGGCCATTATGGAACAGGCACCGATACTTTTAGGGCGTTCAAGAAGCACAAACAAGTTGATCCGTTAGTGATGCCTGGAACTGCGGATTTGACTGCTGACGTAGATTTCAAAACTATTCGTGAGGTAATAAAACTAACAGTTGGAAATGGTAGTTTCTTCAATAGTTCTTATCATTGTGTTACCTCCCAGTTGAGTAGGTGACACAATTTCTTTCAATAATCATCAACCCGATATATATGTCCCTCTTTTTCTTTGCATACGAGAAACTCCAAATTTAATAGGAATATTTACTATCAGATCAGTAATGAAGTGAATTTATTTGAATAGGCAAGCCTAATGTAACATAGGATATACCTTACAAACTAATAGCATAATAATTTTCACAAATAATAAGACGTTGGACGCATTCAGCCAAGCTAGCGTTAAGATACTCAACATATGGAAACCTGCAATCAAACGGAAAACGGTCATCTCCCGCTAAACCGGTGAAGCGGGAAGAGGGGATAGGTGAGAGTGCTCGGATGACCTATAAATAGTCATCTCTCGAAGGAATCAGTCCAGTCATCACCCGAAGACGATTGTGGATACTAACAATCGAAACGCCGGGAACTAACTTGTCTTGAAATCTCTCAACTTTTTATGTGTATGTTCATTTTCATTTTGTATTTCTTTATTTTTTGTTCTATTGTTTTATTTTTACTGTTTCATTTTATATATCAG
>WOGP01007437.1:0-11760 GCA_015342065.1 Leptinotarsa undecemlineata
AAGCAACAATAAATATGTGAACTGAATTACCTCAAATTATGATCAACCATATTTATTTTCAACCATATTTATACATTATCACAACAAAACTAACGGATGTCGTACCTAATTTAAGTTCATTCTTCTTCTGTAAACAGTAATTTGAATGATGCACGCTCAGAAAGGCACGTTATTCATTCGAGAAAACCCCGATAGTGTCGCCATCCCTGCTTTGGTAGCCGCGTAACATATAACCAAGTGTTGCCATTCAACTTACATTTCTATGTGTGGCTGTTTTGTGCTGCTGACAACCCTTATCAACTTTATGTTGCGGAGGCGTATCAATTCCAAAATCATGTTCTTCTACACAGCTACCTCCATACGACGCCGAGTAATTTTCTGTGCTGCTATGGGAAGATAGGCATCAAAATGCCCACTCGACAAATCTTTGCTGAATCATTAGCGCCATACTGGATAGTCGTCAGATCCAGATTTCGTATATATGAGATA
This sequence comes from Leptinotarsa undecemlineata, assembly GCA_015342065.1. Lineage (NCBI taxonomy): Eukaryota > Metazoa > Arthropoda > Insecta > Coleoptera > Chrysomelidae > Leptinotarsa > Leptinotarsa undecemlineata. The sequence goes on from WOGP01007437.1 coordinate 490, forward strand.
ATTTCTATAAACTTCAAACTCAAATGGGAATATTAATCCTGCTGCTATTAACTCACAAAATCCGCCATAAGTAGCATTTTTCATCATATTAGTGAAATATTCATCAGGTGTTACGTGGTTATCACCATTCCTATAGTGGGTCATAATTGAAAATTTGCTCCAGTCATTAACCACTTATATGACAATTTCTGAACACACCTCCATGGTTCCATCTTGTGTTCCGTACATTGAGTAAGAGAGAGCACGAAACTGATCATGTACAATACAGTCTTTCAGAAATGTCTTTAATTTTTCTTGATGACCGTCTCTACGGAACTGCTCTCCTGAAAGATAATGTTTTAGAAATTGGTCATCACCCTCCATCACAAATTTCTACGGAAATGAACTCGCGAGAGCCACTGTTATAGAAAACTATGATGAATAAACATTTCTACGGAACTGGTCATATACAACACAGTGATTTAAAAATGTGTTTCATTTTTCTTGATGACCGTTTCTGCGGAATTGTTCTGCTGAGAGACAGTGTTATAGAAATTTGTCATTACCCTCCATCACAAATTTCTATGGTTCTGCGCTCGTGAGAGCCAATGTTTCAGAAAACTATGATGGATAAACATTTCTACGGAACTGGTCATGTACAATACAGTGGTAAAGAAATGTGTTTCATTTTTCTTGACGACTGTCTCAACGGAACTCCTCTCCTGAGAGACACTATTTTAGAAATTTGTCATCACCCACAATCACAAATTTCTACAGAACTTCACTCGTGCAGTGACCGATATCTAACACGATATTTGATTGAAATTTACCTGAAGCTAGCTCACAAGCATGAACCATTCTTGTTGTTGAGGATCTTCGGATACGGTCAAAAAATAAAATATCCAATACCCCTGATACAACATAATTTAATAATAAATTTGTGTGTGCATTAATTAATTGAGAAAATAAAACCTTGAGTTCTGAATACCCTTGTTCATACTTAAGGGATGGAGTATTCCTTATGCTGAGGCTACACTACAGTTTTTTTCCCGCAAGCGGTAAAACCGCCCGAAACGCACAAGCTAAAAAACCGCGAAATTGGCCACGATTTTCAGTTGGAAGGTGTATTTTAAGAGAGCTGTAATACTAAGAAGCAGAAAAAGTAGACGTCATGAAAAATTTCGCAAATATTGGATTCCTTCACTGACCAGCCGAAGATTTAAGAAAGGTTTCTTTCACAAAACGTATCAAGATTCAAGAAAACTCCTGAGAAATTCTTCAACTACTATCGGATGTCAGTAGCCAGTTTCGATAAAATTTTACATATTGTATATTTACACATTACCTACATAAATACAAAATTTCGCTTATGTATTTCACCAGAAGAACGGCGACGCTTCATGACGATGTGCCGAATAATCACAGAACCGTCTGCGGTTGCCGCGTCAAATGTTTGCGCTCCAATATTAAGGCAGATTTGGACGTATCCAGTAGCTGGCGACATTCTCACTGGCCGCCAGCGCTGGCGCAGTAATTGGTTCCATATAAACACTTTTTCGTGGCAGTCCAGCGATGTCTGACAGCGCTGTCTAGAATAGAAAACCCGTCTATTTTTGCTGCCAGCAGCCCTCACCTGCGTCCCACCGAACACCCGAGTCAGTGTTACGGAAACGTCTAAGCATTTGGTAACAGTCGTTAGCGCACCTCTGTAGAGTGAACAGTAGCTGCGGTGAAAAATGACACGGAAGCTAAGAGACTTTGAAACGTTAAAGTTGGTTCAACTCTATAGAGAACACGAATGTTTATGGAATCTGCGTTGTGATGCGTATAAAAATAAAGAAAGGCGCACATCAGCGCTAAAACAAATTACAGAAGATATGCAGATAGAAGGACTGTAGTTGGAAACTTTTTGTTCTAAATCAAGATTAGTTCCTGGATAAGGTTTCATTAGATATGGATTAAGTGGAAATGCCGCATCTTCGACAATAACTCCGTTTTCGGGCAATAAGCCATTTTCCAATGATTGGTAAAGTGAACAGTTCTTGAAAATGCCTCCATCAGATGCACTGCCAGTTGCACCAACATTGATGTATGAAAAGCAGTAATCGTGATCTGCAACAGCTAACAACACGATGTTTTTTTTAATTGAAAAATTGACTGCCAGCATTCGGAGGAGCTTTGATAAACACATGCTTTCCATCTATCGCTCCATAACATGAGGGACATTCCATTTTTTTCTAAACCCACATTCGATAATTTTCCATTCCTCTTCTGTAAAGGGAATCTGAAAATAAATGTCGTAATTAGTAATTACATTACTTTTCTGTAATTTCTTTTTCTTCTGTTTCAGGACAATATACAGAAGAATAATAATGATAGTGACTTTTTCAACAAACAGGTACGTTTTCCAGATGCACCGCACCCAGCAAACGAGTCTCAGGTTGCTCAGCCAGGTACACCATGTACGGAAAATGAGTCTCCGGTTGCTCCGCAATGTACGACGCGCTCAGCATATGGGTCACCTGCAGAAAAACTGACACCACCCATGAGATCTAAGCGCAGCATATTATCTCAAATGGCTTCAATGATTAATGATTTAAAACATATAAACAATGGCAATATACCGATAACCGAAGAAACTGAATACGATATCTTTGAACAGAGTTTTTCATCACAACTGAAAAAGCTGCCAGAGAAACAGGCCATTATTGCCCAGAAAAAGATACAGAGCACATTAACGCAATGCACACTTGCTCATCTGAGAGCTAATACATTCAATACAGCGGCTACCCAAAATCCTCAACGTAGTCTATCGATGCACCAATTACAAAATACTCCCAATGGATTCCAACACAATCGAATACAACTGACCAGTATTACCAATCAAGCTTCCAGCCAACTCTAATTTGTCCACCGCCAGAAGTTAGTCCACCTAACACTTCAACTTCGTCTACTTTCAGTTTCCACCACGACGAGAATAGTCAGATTGCACAGTATCCGATGACCACACAACATCTGTTAATATAATACAACTTGCTTTCAATACTGCAACTTGAAATGAAATAAAATCTTACCTTAATAAATCGTTTTAATGCTGCATAAATTGCTCGACAAATTTCGGGTATGAATTGTGACATTTTGGGTTCATATGACTCAGGCTTTGGTAAGATATACCAGTAGCTAGGTATGACAACGTTACTTCTAGTTTTATTTTTGCCGGTAATGCCTATATCATCACAGTATTTTGATGTTGAATAGAGCTTTCTATCAGTGATAGCAACTCGTCAAAATTTCCGACAAAAGTCGTAACGCCAACCTGTACTCAGAGGGATCTTGTACTCTTAGTTGATGTAGCAAAGTCGAACCTACGATTATAGTTCTATGACAGATCCAGTGTCTTACCCATATTCTTTTTTTCTTTAATATTTCTTCCTTGAACATATCAGTAAGCTCCTGTAATAATGGGGCGGACATTTTCTTTTAAACCGTCAACTTTGCCCAACATTCATTTTTGTAACGCACTTGTTGACAAGCAAACATTCACGAAACACTGGACTCATGTAAACGACCTGGTACAGCGCTGTCCGTGTCATAGCTGGCGTGACAGTGAGACTGTCGCCAGCTACGGGATACGTCTAAATCTGCCTTTTTAGTTCTATGAACTACAAATTTTGGCGCGGTTATTTCCCGCTGTTCATTCTGTAAAATCCGCGGCGGTTTAGCCGTAGTGCAGCCTAAGCTTTACAATAAGGAAAATATGTGAAAGTAGTTGATTTTTTTGAATAAAATATATTTTAATCACCTGTTGAATTTCGATGCAGCACCCGGCTTCGTGGAAGTTCCTCAGTTGATATAAAATACTCGACCGTAAATGTATGCTCGCACCTCTCTCTTGCCCCTTCAGTATTATACGAAACGTAGCTCTTTTCCTATCTTCATAAACTTATACCTCCCTCTCAACTTTCGTTCGCCTCACCCGATCACAGTTTTCGTAACACTCACGTTACGCATTCACCAGCTTACTCCCCAAGTCAAGCGCGCGTAAAGAAGTTTTACTTGAACAAAATAGTATAAAATCCTATATTGCCATATCTATAATTCTCATGTAGTCCTCCAAATAACACCTTTTGTCAGATTTACAAAATTGCGGTAATCGGTATTTACTCAGATATACCTATTTCTCCGAATATAAAACACGTTGCGTTATTAGTGACATAAATACTGATCTATGAGTTTTGTGGAGAACTTAAAGAACAGAAGAACTACTTCGAAACAGCATTGATCTCCTCGAGATAATTACAGGGATTTTGAATGGACACTCCATTCAAAGGGGTATTCCACCGTTCAGAGAGACCAAAATTCGGGCTGTTAGGTCGTGGTCGAATGAAACGTTTCATCTGCTACTGCAGCCCACATCTTCAATGGTGTGTTGACTGCGAGGACGAAGGTATCATTTCGAAATTTTTGGAACTACTGACTGTGGAGGTTCGTGTTTACTCCTATTCATACTTTTGGAGGATGGAGGACGGGAAGAGTTGGATTTTACCCGTATACTTTCTTTTCTGTTGGAATTGTTGGAATGCTTATAGCTTTCGAAGGCCTCTCTATGAAGTCGTGTGTGGTAAAGACTTGTATTGAACAGGACAGCAGTTTCTTGGTATTTCGTTTCGTGTTCTGTTTCGGCTAGACAATGTTTTATTGTAATTACAAATTTCTCAGATTGAATAGGGCAGCAGCTATGTTTGGGTTTTTGCATTCTGGTATGGATGCTACATTTGGTAGTTCCGATGTGAACTAAACCACATGAACAGGGAATCTTGTAAATAGTGGCAAATAGAAGAGGCTATTTTTCAACCTTGGCTGATTTGGTAGAACTGCGTAATTGTAAAAGGTTTCAATATTGTGACGTTAAAACAGTTATCCCTTAGAACGTCACAACATTGAAACAAACTGCCAGTGTTAACAGAATTCCATGTCATGTGGTTCCTTTCACTTCGGAATTACCACACGCAGCATTGATACCAGGAAAGAAGAACACAAGCTACCGCTTTTGCAACCGGAGAAATCCGCAACTGCTGAACATATCCTAGCAGAAACACCCTACGTAAAAAACTGCTGTCCTGTACAATACGAGTATAACGCATTACCATGCACGTCTTCATAGCAGGACCATTAAATATATCTATCAGCATCCCAATAATTTCCACAGAGAAAAAAGGCATCTACTATTCAAGAGTGTCTGAAATAGACTATAACTCTAATTGACATCCCACGAGCCATACATGTCAATATCGTTGACTAATCAGCACAAACGAGCACAAATAATACCAATCGGTCGTGGGTGAGCATTTGCATGGACAAAGAAGCGGTTCAGCAATAGGGGGCGTGACGTCATCAGATAAACGAAATGTGAAGCTGGCTAGCATTCGCTATCAGTTCATGTGAGCCGTGTGGAAGTACATTTTTTTTTCCATAAGTTAATAGGAAAAAGTGATTTTCGTGCAATCAACTGTTCATATATGAAAGTAGTTGTTTCGATAAAGTTTTTATCCAGTTCGTACCTTTGAGAAACTTTTGTGACCCATCTTCATGAGACATTTTTGTGGTAGTTATTTTCTTTCTTCCTTTCTATGTTGTATTCAATGGTGGATAAGTAAAAAATCACAAAGCTTTTTTACAAAAAACTAATCTGTTGTGAAAATAATACGTTTTAAATATATATAAAACTAGTTTTTACCCGCGGCTTCGCTCGCATTTCTGCCGTTAAACAAGTGTCGGTACAATAGAAATTAATCAATATTGAGAACTTCATGACGGTAAATTAGCTAGAGTTTGAGATTTTTTTACCAATCATTTTTTTACCTTACATAAAATTTTTTTTTTCAATAAAAAGTATCCTATGTAACTTTCAAACCTCCAAGAACATGTGTACAAAATTTCATGATGATCGGTTGAGTAATTTTAGCGTGAAACCGTAACAAGTCAACTTACTAAGGATTACTAAGGCTGGTATCAAATTAATTCACCATATAAATGTTCAGACAGACTGTTATCATGACAAGAACGGGTTTTTTTTCCGGTAACATTCTATGTAATGTTGGAAAAGAAATGAATAACCCGTCTTGTGAAGTTATTCAAAACGATGCTGATAAGAAGCTAAGACAAGTGTCTTGTCCCAAAACTTCGAGGTGTACCGAGATTAGATAGCTTACCATATAAATGAAATTTTATATCAATATTTTTTCATATACATAATAGGAAAAAATTATTTTATTGTAATTTAATGTTTATATTTTGAAAGCATTTGATTCGAAGGGACTTTTCTTTCAGTTTATAACTGAAATTAATTATATGTATTTTCTAGACATCTTTGTACGGAGTTTTGGTTATAATTAATTTTTTGTCTTTGTGGGTTTACCACGTTCATTTCAATGGTGGAGTTACCCATAATCGAAGCATGTCTAAAACTGGAAAACTATTTGGTCTCAGGAGATGATGGTTAACGTCTCGTCAAAGAAACTTGAGAGAAAAAATTGAACTCGACTCTTCAAAATTGAAAGGTTTTTCGTCTGGCAAACAATCAACCCATTACTTGATTTTGGGAGTAGCAAAAGAAGCTGTCTGCATTCATCATGACTTACAACTTTCATATATTGAAAGATAAAGTAAAGGTGTATGAATCAACAGTAATGAAGTAAATACTTTATTTTCATGAATCATGTAGAAAGTGGTCATGCTCCACAATATTTTTATTATTTACTATATTAAAAATATATTGGATGTGTCGTCGACTGATTTTTTCATAAAATGATCAGTAATAATTTTTACATAGAACAAAATTATTTAGAAATAGTAAATTTTCAGTATACCTTCTACACTTCTATAGAAATAATTATACATATCAGTTTAGGTTTTCTTCTACATAATGACTGCATTTTCTTATTCACACTAATTTAAAATATACATTTCTTTTTAGGAAATTTTCACGATTTCATGAAAGAAGTTGAAGAAATGAAAGTCAAATCTCATCAAGACTTGAAATCGCCTGAAGAAGCTATTATATAGTGAAACACGTGTTGCGTTTCTGTAAAACTATTTAAGGAGAATCACACAATAAATAAAGTATTTCTTGAGTTCTTGAAGCAATTCTTCATTCAGTGAAAAAGTATAACACTACAATATTATAATGAATGTTCATATGATACCGTCAGTTTTTCTACAACGCTTTTCTGATGCGACCAAACCTCAATTTCAGTGCAGAAATTAAAAAGATGATGAATTCAAAAATAGCTATGTGATGAACGTATGTTTCTTACTAGAGTCGGTCACATGTTATCTTTAGAATTTCCCACTTTTATTGTTATATAAAAGTAAAGCAATTATTATTTTATTGCTAGTTCGGTTTTATCTTGGCTACAGTACGATAAGTCCGCCGTGAATTTGTATCGCGATTGACACAAAAGTTGGTTGTCAAGGGTGAACCAGTTTTACCAGACTTTTGTGCAGAATAGTCTCTATTCGAGTGAAGAGGTATGGTCTCTGAAAACTATGCAGTAAATGTTTCTCTTAATTCCTAGTCGCAAACAAGTTATACTTCAATCCTCAGTAATTTCGATTCATTATTTTTTCAGTAATATAATATGTTTATATTCGCGCGGCTAATTTCATATACGGGGGATGTTTGAAAAGCAAGCACCTTTCTGAAAAGAATAAACAGCAAGTAAACTTTTCTCAAAAAACTTTTATTCGTGTCAGATTCCATACCTTACTTCATTTTTCAACATTTCCACTTATCGTATCGTATGACCAGCTTTTATTTTCCATCCTCAAAGAAGGTTGTCCTTTAATAGACAGTCACTGCAGCATGATCGTTTTGACTTCATCGCCATCGTTGTGACATTTCATAGCGCAAGGTATACCTTCGAAAGCAGAAACAAATTGCACTCGGTACTAGATTAGGCCTGTAAGGAGGATTGTTCCCAGCCGAATGACAACACCGCTCACTTCGTTCCGCATCGAGAATATTTGTGCGGCTATCTCCAAAGGCCCCAACCCATTAACAAACCATTCGAGCCCTTTTTTAAAAAATCAGCTGCTTTCAATCTCTTTTTCTGGAAAAATGAATACAGTCGACTGGTTCTGTTCGACACGTCCTTTTTGTCACGCTTTATGTTAGCTTCACCTGTGAATATGTATGTTTGTTTGTTTGTAACTATCAAGCTCGGGATCTGTATTTGACAGAATTATAGACATTATTACTTGATTGATTCACGGGCAGATGGCGCTGTACGTATCCTCCTGGATATATCAACATTATTGATTAATCTATTCGCGTTCAGATGGCGCTGTACGTTATCTCCTTGATATAATTCGAACTCACTATACATGTATTTCTTCATATGAAAGAATTATTTTTTATCAACACGCGAGCCTGCTGCCTTATTTGTAACCCTCCTCTGTCCGCCTGCTGCTTTTGGCTTGGTAGCTGATTTTAAGGCTTCCTTTCCGGAATCGAATTATATGTGTATGTGTATTTTTTGTATATCAAGCGTCCGTCGCTTTTTTCACAATAATACTAGTATTTTTCGTTCGTTATTGTTTTGAGTTTATTAAAAAAAATGTTTTAAACTTTTTAGTTCGATGTTCTCTGAAAGCGTGTTTTTCAGTTATTTAAACTATATTTATTCATTTTGGACTCAACTACGATGCAGATGTACTCCGATAAGTTTCTGTTTGTCGCTTTCTCCATAAAACGTTTTTCATTTGATTGGAGAAAGAGCCTCTTACGAAAGAAATACGTTTTCGTAGAGATTTGATATTGATATCAAGTCAAGTAGAAAATATGATAAGATCTACATAAAAATTTATTTTTATTGTTCCCGTTGTTTAACTGATTCATAAGACGGCATAGAATTTGAAATCAAACATGCATACTACATGGGCTGGAAAGTCTCGGGCCTAACAAATAGATGGCGCTAGTCTGTCTGCAATCACCGATTTGTCAGTTAGTTGAAAAGAATGCTGTTGAAATTTCATGATATTCTGCTCATAAGTCTGTGAGTTATTGTGGTAAGAGTGACACTTTTGTTATTTGTTTTTGTTTTAATTTTACACTGCTTCTTGGTGGGAAAAAATACCGTCCAAGCGATGTAATGAAAAGTGTTATAGGACTCCGCTTCATCAGTAACAACAATTAAACGTTGGTTTGCTGACTTCAAACGTGGTCGTCGAGACATTGATGATGCAGAACGCAGTGAACGTCCTAATGAGGCAGTAACACCAGATAAAAGAACCACAAAATCGTCCTGAATGATTGTGGTTACGTGGTCTAGTGTGAAGAGGATACTATCAACTTTTTTTCAATATGAAGGGGATCATATGGCTCCTGGTTTTGAAAGGCTTCCGATTCTCTATCCAACACCGCTGTGTTTATGAAAATCGGCCAAGCCCTTCCAAACTGACAAGCGTTTGATATTTGCTATAAATATTTAACAAAAAAATTAATTTAACTATTGATTGCAGCAGTATTTTAATTTCGTTACTGATTCTGGTCAACAAGCCATTTTTTGTGGTAAAACAGGCGCGCATATTATTGGTATATTAAAGTGTGGTTTGTGTTCCAGTTTTTTATACATTACTGGAGACACCAAATAGCATTTCATTTCAATATCAGTCTAATATTGGCGTTACTCATATCGATACTTTTGATACTTTTCATAGGCTTTAGCATTTCTTTTTAACTTTCAAATGCCCCGTCTCCGTCCTTTAAAAGAAAAAACCGAAGCAATTTCAATTTACGCTGAAGCTAGCCGTAATTATAGTAATTCTTAAAGCTATCGGCGAACTCAAAGGCCAAAAAAAAACCAATACAAAGAATTAATGCCGCTACGAATTAGTCCACGTGGACTGAAGAATTGGCGGTTCGTATTAGATAATTTTTACTAACCAAGTTTTATGATTGGCTGAAGAGTCATAAAATTAAATTTGAAGTCATGTTACTGTCACCAATAGAATGTGAGGATGGTTAGAAGAGTCGTGTTGTCAATGTTCAGTTCAGGAATTGATCGCGATTTGAGTGTTGAAATTCGATATTGGTGAAGTTATGATTACTCAAAATTTCCGTGATTTGTTTAAAATGTGGCGTCCTTGGACAAGTACTAATAGTAATAACGAGTGTGATAGCAACGCAGACTTTTTTCTGTGTAGTGATTCCAATAGCGCTGGTGAACAATGCGAAAAAGAGAGAGACTGTTACAGAAGCAATGAGATTCCTACAATTGAAATCATAAGGAAAAATTTGAATACTTCTGGCCGTAACATAAGCTGCTGTGACAAAACTATTCAGATTTGGATAAAGAAACTAGGATTCAGATTTAAAATAATAAACAAACGTCATGCAGTTATGGAAAGTAGAAGAATAGTGAAATTGCATAACACATACTTAGAACAAATAATTAAATATAGACAAGAACAACGGCAAATTATCTACGACGAAACTTGGTATGACACTCACGACAGAGTTACGGAAGGGTGGACGGATGGTTCGAGAATGTGTGTGCCTAACATGCCTGCAAACAAAGGATCGATACTAATTATTGTGCATTGCGGGGGAAGTAAAGAATGTGCTCCGAATTTTTTTAAATTATGTGGAAAAAACTTAAAAACTGCAATGTTGACTATCATAAGAACATGGAAGCTAATGTTTTTGAGGAATGGTTTGAAAACACATTTATATCAAATTTGGATGCGAATAGTGTATTAGTTCTGGACAACGCCTTCTATCATTTGCGACAGCTCATGAAAGTTCCGAATAAAAATTCGAGGAAAGATGAAATGCAAAGTTTTTTAATGAAAGTAAAATTTGTATTTTGAAGATAACTATACCAAAAACCAACTACTTGAAGTGTTACAGACAAAACATTTGAGAAAGTGTATGCCCTAGAGAGTATTGCTGAAAAGTATGGACACACCATATTCAGACTTCCCTCCTATTTTTGTGTTTTCAATCCCATCGAGTTGATTTGGGGAAAATTGAAACAAAACATCAGACGTAAAAATAATGTTTCAAAATCTGATGAGAAGGTAATAGAGCTAGTTTAAGAAGAAGTATCTAATATTACCGAAAAAGACTGGCAGAAAAGGAATAAAAATAGTAATTTTAGTTGAAAAAAATTTTATTGAGACTGGACACTTCCATATCAATGGTGGAAATAAATTCATTTTTGATTTAAATGACGACAATGATAAAATGAAACGGAGAATATGGAAGAGGAATTATCAGAAGAATATATA
>WOGP01007438.1:0-11759 GCA_015342065.1 Leptinotarsa undecemlineata
GTATTAGTGAAATATTGTTTAAAATAAATTAGTTTGAGACAGTTAATTCTTTAATTCGTTACAATACTCTTAGGAAACGCATTTAAAATACTTTGTTGTGGGATATTCACCATACTTTGATTAAAAACACTCCCGAAAAAGTCGCTGTATGGCGAAACATGTGTTGCGTTTGTGTAAAATCTTTCAGTGAAAATCTCACAATGAAGTGTTTTTTGAATACGTTAGTTATGGATTTTCATCAAGTGCTGGCCAATTCCATCATTTACACTCTTAGGAAGTTGATCACGTTAGACAATACAAAAAATTAAGTTGGTTTTTTTCGTACTCATTATATCAACTTTCACTAATGAATCTGCAAACTTTGAGTCCTTGTTTCTCAACAAAATTTGAAGTTTTGATTTCATGATCCGAACATGATAACTTCAAGTCCCATTAATTTTCATGATGATCACATATCACGAGTTGAGCTCTCACGTAGACTGAAGAGCTCTCAATATTTTCAACTACACCGATTAATCTTTCGTGGAGCGCTGGAGCCAGCATCCAGATTGGTAATTAAAACTTTCATCTTAAATAAATCCGAGAGCAAAAACATCAGAGTTTGCATAATGAAATTATGTTCATAGTCATCAGGCCGTAAAATGGCATTGGTAGTAAATATCATTAAATCTTTATTGGATTTAATTTTGAATAACTCCTAAGATGTTTTGAGTTCGTAAATGAAATCTCAAGGAGCGCTTTCCGGGCGAATAATTTACACTTGTTGTACTTGTGAAGAAGCTCATTACTAATCATTTCGACTCAATATATATTTTTTTCAAAGGAAAGTAATTTAGGAGGGATATAATTTGAGAATTCAAGAATTGATCAATTTAGGCCATCTGAGGAAATTCACATATAATTTTAATTCAATATATGATCATCTCTAATATGAAGATCAAACAGTTCAATCTTCCTCTTGAAGATGATCACTTGGTGATCGAAACACGTGTCGAAGTGTCAAAATAACGGTTTAGTGTAATATAGTAGTAGTAGTAGTAGTAATATACGTTATTTATGGATTTTCAACAAGTATCGGCCAATTTCATTATATATCGCATATCAATATTATTTTTATCGCAATATGATAAACAGCGTCGACCACCTCTTTTGAGTTCTTTGTCGAAATTCATTATTTCAATGGCTTCTTAGCAGCGTCCTCAGGGGGCATAGCGGGTAGAAATATATTTGTGGATGAATTGCGGTGCCACTTGCTTGGGATGACTATGAATCTAAATTATTTTATATAACATAGTTTTTCACAACAAAACGTTTATTCTCATACTATGCTATTTTGGTGCTCAGTATAAAACTTGGAAAGTGTGTTCTATATGTTTTTGTTATTTTCTATGATACGAGTACCAACTTCATCACACGTCAAGAAGAAGTTAACAGTTTTGATATTGAGACGTGATACTTATTTCAGATTGTTGTCGTTTCTAACCGAGCGTGTGTATGCGAACCAAGATCTGCGTAATATATGGTTGCTACAATTGAATTTGAATTATAGTTGTTCACACCCAAGTTCCAAATTTTTTAATAAAATTTCTCAAGTTTATTATTTTTCTTATGCGTTGGTGATTTTGATGCTCGATATTATAATTATAATACAACAATTTCATTGAGAACGAACGACCGGGAGTGGAAACCGGAAGCGGTCTAACTTCGAAGGATTCGAAACCTCCTTGTCATGTCCAAATATTCAACTCGTTTCACTCTACGATGATTTTTCTGATACCAGAAAAGTAAATTTTTGTATGAAACGTAAATATATGTCAGGAGTCGAAAATCAAGTTTTTTATATCTTATGTGACATCTGTCTACATCCACAAATATGCTTCCCACACAAATATTAAAACTTTCCCGTTTCCCCATGAGCTGAAAGACGATCTCAATGAATTTAGCATCCCTCATCCTTTTGTTTAATACGTTGCGATCCACTAATTATTAATTATCCTAACATGCCTAACATGCCGTTTTTTCTCTAACGCTCATCACGTCATAATTTTTTCACTCGTATACACACATTACCGTTCCTCTCACCCCTACAAATGTCATTGACAAGAGGAGCCTTCATGGTTGAAGCAGAATTATTCGAAGGGAAGAAAAAGAACATGAACATCGTTTTTCTTACTCGGTGAATAATAAAACAAATTGGGATATTTGGATACTAGACAGTGGATCTATCGATCATATGACGTCCAATTTTGAGAAATTCATAAATTTTACCAAACAATACACAGTTGTAGAAATATCTAGTGGAAATACGATCCTTTCAACTGATTTTGGAGATATTGTAGAATTGGATGGAAAAAATTAAGGATCCGTTATAGTACTTAAAAATGTTCTGTATGTTTCAGAACTGAGAATTAATTTATTGTCGACTAGTGTAGACTGAAAAAGGCTTGAAAATAATATTTCAGGGAAATCATTCAAAAATAATTGCACCAAGTGGAGAACTAGTTGCAAAGTCGACCAAAATCACCGGATTATTTAACAAATATTTCTGCAAATAAAACCATATCTGAAGAAAATCAGTTATGGCATAGACGTCTCGCTCATATGAATATTCCCACTGTGAATAAAATGCTTAAAGAAGATAGAAATATACAAAACTCTGAAGAAGGTGACGAAATCGAAGAAAATTGTACCATTTGCTATCAAGGAAAGCTGAGGCGAAATCCATTTCCAAAACGAAGTCTCAATATAGAAGAAGCCCTTTTGAAACTTAGAGATTCAGATGCTGCATTACCACCAGCTTCATTAGGTGATTGCAGTTACATTGTCACATTTATAAATGATTATTCAAGATATTGTGAGATTGGTTTTATGCAGAGCAAATATGAAGTTTTCATATTCAATTCAAAGAATATAAATAGAGAGAGCGGAAAATTTACACGGGAAAAATATTTCCTGTTTACGAAGTGACAATGAAGGCGAATATTTGTCAAATGTATTTGCAATATATTTTTTGCGAATATTTGCAAAAACATGATATTCAATATCAGTTAACCATTCCAGGAACTCTACAACAGAATGGAGTGGCAGAAACGATCAATCAAACATTGTTCGACGCAGCAAGATGTATGATGATTGAATCAGGTTTACATGAAAAATTTTGGGCAGAAGCACTTGCAACAGTATGCTATGTTAGAAATTGCTGTGCAATAATTGCTAACCAGGGAGAAAGACCAATACAAAAATGGAAACCGATGATCTCCAGTGATAAATCTCATTTACGGGTGTTCGTATGCAGAGCTTGGGCAGTGAACAAAACAAGAACAAGTGAATTCACTCCTAAAGGTATGACTGCATATTTTTGGGCCACAAGGAAGGAAAAAGTCTTCATTAGCAGAGACGTTAAATTTGAAAAAGAAGTTTTTCCAGGGTTGCATAGTAAATCAGATATTTCGAAAAAAAAAAAATGGGAGGAAATGAGGTTCGTAATATAAATATGGAGACGAATCTTTTTAATTTTGAAACAAATATAGAAAAATATGTATTCAGTAGGAGTAGCAGTGATCAGGAGGAGATTACTGCAGTAGAAAAAAAAACGAATTTTGATCGACAATACACCCCAAACTATAAACATGGACAATACAAACAACAAGAATGAGAGGGAAAAAACTACCAAATCGGGCAGAATATCGAAGAAATCTAATTGGATGTCAGATTACATAGTCAACGAAGAAGCATGTACATCAACATTTTCAAATGAGGCTAAACATTCTAGAACGTTTAATAGCATCTTGCCAATTAAATTGGAAAGATGCTATTGTTCAAAAATTTTATAATCTTATTAGAAATAATACATGACATTTTGTAAAGCGGACAGACGAAACTAGAACAATCAAGACGAAACGGATTTTAAAACAAAGAATAATGAAAATGGACGGATAGAAAAATTTAGAGCCAGAGTTGTTACACTAGGAGATACTCAAAGGACTGGAATTGATTTCGATCAAACATATGCACCAGTTGTTTAGGAGAAAACTATGAGAATGCTGTTTGCCATCCCCGCTGACATGAGTTGGTTGATACATCAAATGAACATCACTGCTGCATATTTATCTGCTGATTTGAAAAAAACAATATTCATGGAAATTCCAGAGAGATTCAATAGTTACAAAATTTCCAATTGAAGTTTTGAATTATAGAAAAGAAGACGGATTTGTTTGTAAACTGAATAAGAGTATATATAGATTACATCAGTCGCTACTGATGTGGAATAAAACAATAGATGATTTCATAAAAAGTCAAGGTTTCTTAATATACTTTGCTGATCCATGTGCTTATTTCAAAAGTAAAGAAAAAGTTATAATCACCATTTACGTAGATGATATACTGATTTTTGCAACTAGAGATGAAATAAACAAATTAAAGTTCAGTTTCAAACTAAATTTTGTTACCAAAAACTTGGGGGAAGTGAAAAATATTTTATCAGACAACTTTTGGAAAAATGAACATGTAGAAAGCGAAGAAGGTATCTACTCCTCTACCCGTAGGAGAAAAATTTAGAATTGATGACGATGAACCCCAAAATGAGGAAAATACAAAATTATATCAGAGAGTTATTGAAGTCTTTTATATTTGGCAGTTTCGACAAGACTGGATTTAGACATTGATGAATCTGTTCAATTATAGACCTTCAAAGCACCATTGGAAGGGTATGAAACATACTCTCCGATATCTCAATGGAACAAGAAACTATGGATTGAAATATTCCAAAACTGGAAAAATTATAATGGGAGCCTACAGAGACGCAGATTGGGGATCAAATTAAACAGACAGAAAGTCCTATAGTGGCTATATTTTCAAAATTGGAGGAGGAGCTGTGACTTGGTCCAACCGTAATCAACACTGTTGCTCTATGTATTGTAGAATCAGAATTTATCGCCTCGAGACAGACAAAGAACTGATTTTTTTAAAGAAATTGACTCATGAAATATCCAAGGAACAATTTTTTTCTATTTTTATCGACAATCAAGGTACGATTGAATAAGCCGAAAACATAATTTTTGAAATGTCAAAACACATTGATTTGTTTCACATCAGAGATTTGATAGAAGAAAAAACAATAGTTTTGAAATATGTTCCATCACGAGAAAATTTGGCTGATCAACTGATAAAATGTATTGCTGCAGTCATTTTTGGTGGATCATTTGAGAGAATTGGGGATCAAAGATCCATGGGAAGTGTTAGAAAAGGTTGATTTTTAGTCAGGGCTGTATTGAAGTGTCTCATTTGATTTTGAGTGTTCCCTGTAGACATTTATAGATGTATATATTTTTTGTGATGAAGTAGTAGTCAATTTTGATAAATAAAAGTAATTACGCTGCTTAATTTTTCTCTTTCGATTACAAACGTATTCAACTATATAAAAATAGTTGAACCATTGCAACAAAAAGTTTAACAGCTGCAAAGTAAGTGTGGCATATTTGAGTTAGGGCTCTTATAGCCGAATTTTTTTAAAGATTTGCATTAGTTTTGTGCCTGGTGGAATATCGGTGATCTACAAATTGCTTGTTTCTTTCTCTGAATTGGAATGACACTTCTATGAAGTAGAGCTGCCTTGTATCGAGGAGTAGTGCCTCTTTGAGTAGTGCGTCTGGAGGGTAAGTTGAATATTTTTGTACATTATTTTTTCAGATGGGTTTTCGCAACTCCACCCACCCAAGTATACCATACCTCAACCTAGATTCTACAAGTACACTATAAATGATTCTCATCTGTGGTGAATTAACAGTTGTTTGAATATATTTAAATTTTAATAGTAGGCTTCTCAATGTGTGAATAACAGAGTTGACATGAGCGTCCCACCTAAGATATTGGTCTATAATAGTCAAACCTAGGTATTTCGTTTTCTCAACACGCATTATCTGGTTTATTTCCCCCGTATTATCTTCGATGACTAGATTATCAAAATTTGACAAATCACTCCTCCTATTGGCGAAAGATATGAAAGTAGTTTTCTTGTAGTTAACTGTAGCAATTTATGATCAAACTACGTTACTACTTTCTTGAGGTCATTTTCAACTATTTGTTCTATCCAGTTTTCCCCATGGTATACGATAGCTGTGTCATCAGCGAAACTTATTATTTTTCCACATGAGTTTGAAGTGAACAAATTGTTAATATATATGGGGAATACAAGTGAACCCAAGACCGTTCCCTGTGGAACTCCGTACACAAAAATTTCTTCAAGACTTTTTCTGTATTTATTTCTACATATTGTTTACGGTCTTTCGGGTAGCTGTTGAATAAATCATATGCAGTACATCTTATTCCTGTTCTGCAAAGTTCCCAATAATTGAGGATGACTAACTGTGCCAAACGCTTTCACTAGATCCAAAAACACACACCACGTGGGATTTTGTTTGCAGACGTTTTTATAGATTCCACTTGTTGATGAAGTAATAGCATCTTGAGTGTATATGCCTTCTCTGAATCCGAATTGCATGTTGGATAAAATGTTGGGCCTTTTCAAGTACCCCGTTAGTCTAGCTTTTAATATTTTCTCAAAGATTTTCGCTAAATTTGGTATAAGTGAAATGGGACGATAATTCGATATATATTTTCTTATCTCCGTTCTTAAATATGGGTGTAATCATTGATGTATAAAACTGGGTGGGGGGAAATGCCGCTTTCGAACATTTTATCAATTATGTATGCCAGTGGTTTTTTATTTAATCTCTTACTGCCTACTCTCAGCTCTCAGTCCATCTATCCCTGGAGTTTTGTTACTTGTCAATTAATCAATAACTTTTCCAATTACTTGGATCGTCTAACGGAAAAAATTAATATGGATTTTTCCATGGGATGTATATGAGGGGGTGGCGTCTGAGGTTTTTTAATGTGGGGTCAGAAGTTTTTTATTTCTGGACGCATAATTTTTACCTACATTTACAAAAATGCATTAAACTCACTGGCTATTTCTTTGTCCTCTGTGATTTCTTTCCCCAACTATTACATCAACAATATTACCTTTATTGTCAAAGGAACTTATTTTATTCACTGTATTCCACAATGCTTTTGCATCATTTTGTTTTTTTTTCTATTTCACTTTTATAGTATTTGGATTTCGTATTCCTAAGTAAATAATTGAGTTGGGTTCTATATTCTAAAAAATATTGTTTCACTGCAATATTGTCCGGGTTCTGTTTATACTTTTTATAGAGTTCGTTTTTTTATAATTGATTTTATCAGGCCACCAGTGATCCATGTCGTACGTTTTTTTTCATATTTTTTTTATCATACTATTTGGTATTTTGCTGTATAACTGATGATAAGATGATTTGTCGAAAAAATTTTGTGTAGCCTGATTTATAACGCGTATCGAATATAAATGGTTCCAATCTGATTTTTCGATATCTATTTTGAATTTATTATTATTCGTGTAGTTAAGTACGGTTTTCGAATTTTTGTTTTGGATGTTTTCAATAGGTAGATTATTGATTGTGGGGTAATGATCAGTGATTGCAGTTTTTATGACAGTTGGAGAACAGCTTTCACTTTCATGGGGATGTTCACTCTTTAAGAAAACGTGATCAATACATGTTGAAGCATCGTCTTGCTTCCTTGTGGGAATACTAATCATGGAAACGAAATTTTAAACTCCTAGAATATTTAGATACATTTTCTAGATTATGGTTGAACTCTTGGATACTAGTAGAAGAGGATCTATAAATTGATGTTATTAGGACTTGTTTTGCGTTAATTGAATTGTCTAACTCGATTAATGTTACTTCTCTGATATTATGAAATTCATATTATGTATATGCCAGATTTTTCCTCACGTAAGTGATAACTCCATCACATGTATTTATGTTGCCCTCATTGTATACAAGATCATACCCCGCCAACTGCATTAATTCTACATTGTTTATTTTCCAGGTTTCAGAAAGAATGATGCAGTCAAACTCTTCGCTGAATTGATTGAGGTATAATCTCAGTTCGTCAAGATTTTTGTTAATACTGTTAATGAAGAAGTAATAGGAAAGGAAAAGGAAAAAATAAGTTCTCTGTGAATAGTAAACTATCCATTGAAGATTTTCAATATTTTTTAAATTATTAAAAAACGTTACGTCTGATAGATTGAATTTGGAGACTGAGAACTGAAAACATGAAAACGAAATTTCAGGAATCTATAACCAGAATGCTATGATGTCAAATTGCATGGAATTTGACAATTATTGAAGACGAACATTGTATTTTGAGATCAAAATGGGGTGATGAATTTGAATCATTCGAGTATCCTTTACATCTACATCAAATACGTAAGCTTGCAGGAAAATTTTTAAAATTACAATACAAGTGAAATCTTCTGTTACCATGAGGAAACGATTTTTGTTAATATTGAAAATGACCAACGAAATAGTTTCAAAATCCGTGAGCTCTAAAAGATTCAAATCCAGATTTATGGGTATGATATATGCACTATTTGTTGAAAAACAAATTAACTGTATTTGAAGTTACAGGCATTGACTTTGTTGGTGTATTGTATTTGATAGGCGATAATAAGTTATGGATTACAGTGTTATGCAAAGTTACTTCTGAATGTGAATCGTTCGATTTTTTCGATTTTTTGTAATTAGTCGTAATGACCTGTAAATCAACTGGAAAATAGCAGATGAACATAATTTAAAAATATTATCATTAACATTACCGCTCACACCCACCTGCACCTGCACGCGCACCGGCGCCATTACTGGCAACATCACGCACACACACACATACACACAAACGCAAAGAGACAAAAAGTCGAGTTTTCATCATTAACACACACCGCTTCCACACAAAGTATCAACACTTGAGTTAAACATGTGGAAGATACGTCATCAAAGTGGGTCCTCGGTGATTCCTCATGGAAAATACATAGAAATTAGTTTACAAGTGGATTCACGGTGTGACCACTGGAAAACAAAGGGTTTAAAAGCAATTCATTTATTTCGACTTTGAATAGTTTTGTTCCACGAATAGAAAGGACTTCATGTATTTATTCGGATAACGGTATTAATTTTTCAGTGTGGAATAATCACATGGAACAAATAAATTGGGACAAAATCTTGTAGATTTCATCAACAAGAAATATCAAATGAAATTTTAATTTGATATCTGTGGCTTGACGATGGAGCATGGAGTATCAAATTATGAGGATTAGAAGACGTTCTTCGAAAAAACTGTCAAATTTTTTGTGTAGAAGTGAAGCTATTGTCAACACATATTTGTAAAGAGTGAGAGAAATATTTATTGATCTTTTTAGATACAAATAAGATAAGTCACATATACACACATACATTATTACTCAAAAATGAATATTATACTGTTTCGCCGTTTATTTGTGTTTCTGTGTTGTTGGATAAGTCAGTAGCGTAAACACAATTTGAAATCAATAGATATTTCAGATACTTTTTGGATAAGTATTGATTTAACTTTTTGACATGGGGAGGCAGAATATTGTATAAGTTGACATCGATAGAGTTTCTACTCGACTTTTTCAGTCTGAATCTACTGGCCCTCAACAAATCACATCCTCTAGTCTCATGATCGTGGAAACTACACTTTCTGTTTGAGGTTGATTCATATTTATGAACATCTATCAAAATTTGATATAGATGAATAGAAGATACTGTCATTACTTTAATCAAAAGGAAATGAGGTCTACAGGAGTCTAAGAAACCAGCCCCAGATAATATCCTTACGGTCTATTTTTGTAACATCAATATCCTATTTGCGTTAGTACTATTTCCCCAGAGAATTATTCCATATGAGACGTGAGAATGGAAAAAAGCGTAGTAACTCATTCTGGCGTCTGTTGAGGGATTATAGCTTTCAATTTCTGAAGAAGAAATGTCTATTTCGACAGTTTAATGCTAAGTTGTTCAATGTACTCTAACTAGTTCAAATTATCATCATCTGGATGAATGCCCAAGAGTTTAACACTGTGTGCTTCAACCCAAGAAGTGTTTGATCAAAAATGATGTTTCATGAGTTTTATGATGAGTTTATGATGAGTTTCATTTTTGTTCAACATCAGATTATTTCGTTTGAACTATATGTAAGCATTCTTTTGAAAATGATTTTTCTCCGGATGTCGTGAGAGTAGTATCATCGGCGAAAGCGAAACAATTATGAGGTGACATGAAGAAACAGAGAGCCCCCAGAAAAGAAGCCCCAGAACCGAGCCTTGGAAAACTCCACATATAACTGGTTTTTAAGTCAGATACATTGTTCGAGTCGAATGATACATATTGGTATCTGTTTGTCAGATATGAAGAAAAAAGAGACAGGGGGTTTCCTGTTATGCCATAGTCATCTATTTTTTTTAAGTAGAATATAATAGGAGATGCAATCAAATGCTCTTGTTAGCAATAAAGCAGCAATAGTGCTTTTTCAAAGCAAGATATTATGTTTTCGATTACATTCTTCACCGCACTTATTGTGGAGGATGATTTCCTAAATCCGTTTTGATCAGTATTGAATATCGTGTACTTATAAAAATACTCATAAACCCTATTTTTCGGGATATTGCACAACTCGAGGCTTTTTTTGACACGTCAATTTTCAGAGAGGCACACTACCACTACATCGTAACTTACATCATCTAAGAAGACTTGTAACCTTTCTAGTTTATTTTTAAGAGAACGAATGTTCAAATGAAATACACTCACATTGACGTTATAATTCTCATCACCATCACTGAACAAGTTTCCTCCATTAGTAGAAGGAGATTGAGTTTTTTCTACATCCTTCAGGTGGATTGTTGATGTTGAACATCTAGCATCGTGGATAGTTTCCTCTTTTTGGCAAAAAAAGAAACCAGAGCTCCGTTTGGCCATACCTTGATTAACGATATAATTGATTAACGAAAACTATAATTACCTCTCAGCATAATAGCCTCAATTATTCATTCAAGATATCTCAATCAGTAAAGTTCCCGATCCTGATAAAACGAAAACTTGGAAGATGGAATTTTGGCGATACTGTTTATGTTGGTTCGGACAATAAGAAGAGGAAAGAATAGTTTTCGAGAAAAATTTTCGAAATTCATCAAGGGAAGGACCAACAACATTACTAATGAGCTTTCAATGCAAGAGAAAAAAAAAAGTTCAACTAGAGAATAAGAGAAAAGATTCGAACACGAACGATTCGAGTTGCAGAGATACAATATTTTTTAGTAGGGGATGATGCTGGGGAGAATTGAAGTTATTCTTCACTTAAATGTTAAATCTCGTCATATATTGCGTTATATTTAACTTGACATTCACCGTGAGGTATAATTTGTTATTATAAAAAATAAATCATTAGTTGTCAATACAGTTCATTTAATTTCCAATGACCACTCCACGCAATGGTTTGATGAAGGCGCCTATGATTTGGGTAAGTAACGAAGACCTATAACGTTATTATCTTCGTTATTATTTATTACTCAGAAGAAGTAGTTTCAATCATTATTTGAAACACTACAAATGATATACTTCATTAGGAAGTCATGATGTAAGTCACAAAACATATGTTTTTTGTATATAAAGAAGCAGATGCACTTTCTAAGATAAAATATAAATTATAATAAACAACGCGGCGAGAACAAGTTATATCAAGACATCCATGGTCGGTCAGTCGATAGCCAAGCGGTTCGACGTGGGTGCTTTGTTCACTCACTCGAATTGACTGCCGTGTTGGTCGGTGGTTCAAGCCCTAGTCTGAACGATCGATCTTCA